>JAULUF010000022.1:26272500-26542500 GCA_031834385.1 Semotilus atromaculatus
TAGATAGATAGATAGATAGATAGATAGACAGACAGACAGACAGACAGACACAGATATATAGATAGATATATAGATAGACTGATAGATAGACAGAGACAGATGATATATAGATAGTGATATATAGATAGATAGATAGATGACAGATAGATAGATGATAGATAGATAGACAGAAAGATAGATAGACAGACAGACAGACAGATAGATAGATAGATAGATAGATAGACAGAAATATAGATAGACAGACAGAGAGACAGACAGACAAATAGATAGATAGATAGATAGATAGATAGATAGATAGATAGACAGAAAGATAGATAGACAGAAAGATAGATAGACAGACAGAGAGACAGACAGACAGAAAGACAGACAGACAGAGAGACAGACAGACACAGATAGATAGACTGATAGATAGACAGAGACAGATGATATATAGATAGATAGATAGATAGATAGATAGATAGATAGATAGATAGATATAGATAGATAGATAGATGACAGATAGATAGATAGATAGATAGATAGATAGATAGATAGATGATAGATAGATAGAAAGATAGATAGAAAGAGAGACAGACAGACAGACAGATAGATAGATAGATAGATAGATAGATAGACAGAAAGATAGATAGACAGACAGAGATAGACAGACAGAGAGACAGACAGACAGACAGACAGATAGATAGATAGATAGATAGATAGATAGATAGATAGATAGATAGATAGATAGATAGATAGATAGATAGATAGAGAAAGAAAGGATAAATGAATGAATGTGAAATAGCCTTCGCCGGAAGATCAATTGTTTTCAATCCAGATGGCGGTCTGACGGTCTTACCGTGATAGCTAGTGTATACGCGCACCGCGAAATATAGGGGCGGCTAGTTTGACCGCTCATTTCGAGGTGGCGGCTGGTTTTACCGCAGTTGTAGACTGACTATTTTGTTGCTGCTGAAATCACAGAAATGTTATCATCAATATTTGTTAACCATTGAGCTAGTTTCAGACAATTTTCTTGCTCCATGTAAGTGACGTCACCGATTAACGGTACATTTCTGTTAAATACATAGGCCTACCTTTATGTTAAATAAATTAACTCACTTCTAAGCAAAATCTTTACAAAACTATCAGAACTTTTCATCTACACATAAGATGTGATTAGAAGCCCACACTTTCATAAACAATGGATCAAGATATAAAGTTATTAGCCTAACGTTACCTCTTCTGAAAACTGTTGAGATGCTAGCTAACGGACTTTTTCGAAGACATTAAACCATTTCTATAAAGTAAATATTCAACAGAAGCGTGTCAATTACAAGTAAGAGAAGTTTCAAGAACAGTCGTGTGTATTATTTGTGTGATTTTAGAGACTTAAACTCACCTGAAAGCAGTGAAAAGAACAGCGAGAGGGAGTTTTTCGCTTGTTAGTTGCAGTGGTTTAGTGCAGTGGCGCGCGCCGTTTCCATGGCAACTCCGGTGTCTGAAGGCGACTCGAGTAGTCACGCGCACGCCCAAACGCGTCAAAGTCATGCAGCGCTTACAAACATAAATATCTAGAATTAACCCTTTTATGCATGAATTGATAACCTCAGTCAGGATCCTATGTTTTTATTGCTCTTAGGGCATGAAAAACAAGATGTTTATTTTATTATTTATTTTTTACAAATTTGTCAAAGAGATTTTCAGATGTCCACTTGAGTGGAATGCATGCATTTATGGTTTAAACTGAAGAGATACAATAATCAAACAGATAAAGTATGTGTATGCGGATGGCATGACTAATCATAAATATTGATGTGTTTCACACCTGGAAAGACAAAGATCCTCCCCTAATGGCCTAATCAGGTGGGACTGTGGGAACCCAGAACAAAGAATGTGAGGATAGTTTAGAATGGTTTTTTGATTGTTAGAATTTGTTTACAACACAACATAATCCAAATATGCATACCTTAGGACAAAAAGCACATTGTTGAGCAAAATGATCTAAACAGAGAGACCTTCGACCATTCTTAGTTCAACATGCCTGTCATTTCCAGTGTTTGCTCTTTCATTTTACCATGTTTGTGTCATAGACTGTAAAAAAAGATGGACGACGCCCCTTCGCTCTTTTCCATTGGAGAGAACTGAAGCTGCCAGTGTTCCTCAGCAGTGTCCAGTGAGTGACATATTGGAACTTGAGTCTGCGCAGTAGCGTTTTCGGGACCAGTCATGCGCAGTCGTGAGCAGGAAGTAAAGCCGCGAAATCAAGGCCCCGCCCTCACTCTCGTTGAATCAGTCGCAAGCACACGCCCTGCACTGCACTTTTCTTAAGTTGCCTTGTCTGCTCCGTTCCTCTCCAATGATGTCTGCTGATTGCAGTACCTCGTTAAAATAAGGTAAATACAACTACTAACCACATAGTCAACATTATGAAAAAAAGTCCGTTGGTGCTTCAGTGACTATCTCGCACAGAGAACCTGTCAATCACAGCTGTCAATCATGATGTCACAGCACCGTTTTTATAGCATCAAATAACTAACTAAAAACTAACTTATTTTAAAAACAAACACTTGAAATTACATCGTGATATAAACTACAGTAAATGACAGAAACTATCTTTAGAAAAAAGATATGTGAGGTGTAATTTAATTGTTTAGTTGGTCTCACGTCCCATTGAATAACACGGGGAGGCGGGGCTTATGACCTATACTAGGACCGGTCACCGGGGGGCGATCGAGACGTTTTGGCTTCACTTTTGAGGGCTTGTGCGGCACGCTTGGTTTGTGTACAGAGACTCATATGAATGTTGAAGTCAGCAGGACTCATCAGTGGCATCTGGTCCCTGTAAAAAAAAAAAAAAAAAGGAATCAACTGTGAACATGCTGATAGGCCTGCACGATTTGGGGAAGAAAATCTAATTGGGATTTTTCTGGTTAAAGTTGCAATTTAAAATTCATGTGTGTATGTACATACACTCACCGGCCACTTTATTAGGTACACCTGTCCAACTGCTCGTTAACACTTAATTTCTAAGCAGCCAATCACATGGCGGCAACTCAGTGCATTTAGGCATGTAGACATGGTCAAGACAATCTCCTGCAGTTCAAACCGAGCATCAGTATGGGGAAGAAAGGTGATTTGAGTGACTTTGAACGTGGCATGATTGTTGGTGCCAGAAGGGCTGGTCTGAGTATTTCAGAAACTGCTAATCTACTGGGATTTTCACGCACAACCATCTCTAGGGTTTACAGAGAATGGTCCGAAAAAGAAAAAACATCCAGTGAGCGGCAGTTCTGTGGGCGGAAATGCCTTGTTGATGCCAGAGGTCAGAGGAGAATGGCCAGACTGGTTCGAGCTGATAGAAGGGCAACAGTGACTCAAATAACCACCCGTTACAACCAAGGTGGGCAGAAGAGCATCTCTGAACGCACAGTACGTCGAACTTTGAGGCAGATGGGCTACAGCAGCAGAAGACCACACCGGGTGCCACTCCTTTCAGCTAAGAACAGGAAACTGAGGCTACAATTTGCACAAGCTCATCGAAATTGGACAATAGAAGATTGGAAAAACGTTGCCTGGTCTGAGGAGTCTCGATTTCTACTGCGACATTCGGATGGTAGGGTCAGAATTTGGCGTCTACAACATGAAAGCATGGATCCATCCTGCCTTGTATCAACGGTTCAGGCTGGTGGTGGTGGTGTCATGGTGTGGGGAATATTTTCTTGGCACTCTTTGGGCCCCTTGGTACCAATTGAGCATCGTTGCAACGCCACAGCCTACCTGAGTATTGTTGCTGACCATGTCCATCCCTTTATGACCACAATGTACCCAACTTCTGATGGCTACTTTCAGCAGGATAATGCGCCATGTCATAAAGCTGGAATCATCTCAGACTGGTTTCTTGAACATGACAATGAGTTCGCTGTACTCAAATGGCCTCCACAGTCACCAGATCTCAATCCAATAGAGCATCTTTGGGATGTGGTGGAACGGGAGATTCGCATCATGGATGTGCAGCCGACAAATCTGCGGCAACTGTGTGATGCCATCATGTCAATATGGACCAAACTCCCTGAGGAATGCTTCCAGCACCTTGTTGAATCTATGCCACGAAGAATTGAGGCAGTTCTGAAGGCAAAAGGGGGTCCAACTCGTTACTAGCATGGGGTACCTAATAAAGTGGCCGGTGAGTGTATATGTAAGTAATGAACATCAGGTTTGTTGTGCCTTGTAGGTATACTTGTAGGGCTGCATAAAATAATAACAATAATAAACAACATTACTTTACAGAAATGCAGGCGGGCTCTAACGATAAATCATTAAAAAGGTACACTACACTAAAGAAACATATGGATTATATATTATTTTGAATACTTTCATTCATTATGAAATGAGATAGTAATGAGATTGTTTTCATATGCACAGCATGAGTGACTCAAACTCACAGCGCGTGCAGAGAACATTTACTAAAGCGATCGAGCCGCTTCTTACTATCAAACCACATTATTAACCACATTACCACATTATTAACTATGTTTGAGCAGATATCCACAAACACAGCATTTAACAGTAAACACTGGTCTTAACATTCATAATGTTATTGTAAACTATTGTAAAAAAAAAAGTTAAAAAAAAAAATATATATATATATGAAGAGTTCAGATGCAAAAGCCTCTAAGTGCCATTTGAAATTTTCTTCTAGAATGAAAATTTTTATCAAGCTTGTATATTTAAGTTCAGTAATTTCACTTAAATGACAATTAATAGGTAATCTTCATTGCCATTTAAGTGAAATTACTGAACTTAAATATACAAGCTTGATAAAAATGATCATTCTAGAAGAAAATTTCAAATGGCACTTAGAGGCTTTTGCATCTGAACTCTTCATATATATATATTTTTTTTATTTATTTTTTTTAAATCGGACAATATTTCTGTGAGTGGATTTCAGAGGGAATTGCAGGGTTTTACTCATTGGTGTTCTGAGAACTTTGTCGAAATCAATGTGAAGAAAACAAAAGAGATTGTCATAAATTTTAGTAAAAACAAAATAGTTCCCTTTTCTGAGATCAATGGTAAATTAGTGGAGAGGGTCTCAACATATAAATACTTGGGAATTGAATGAATGTGCATTGAACAAAACTAAGAAAATGCACCAACGGATGTACTTCCTTAGAAAATTATATAATTTTATTTTAGATTAGAAAGACACATTCTTGTAATGTTTTATTAAAGTTTCCTACAGAGTGTTCTGTCCTTTGGCCTTATCTGTGTGTTTGGCAACACGCATGTTAAGGACCAAAGGAAACTGCAGCGCATGATTAAGATGGCCGGCAGGATCATCGGAATTGACCAGGTGTCGGCAGCTCAATTGTACAAAGAGCTTATTTAAAAAAAAAAACTGATCAAATCCTCAATGATCCTGCTCACCCTCTACATCATAAATTTATGAGAAGCAATAGGTCAACTGGTAGAATTTTACAACAGAGAATCAGGGGCTGTATTCACAAAGAATTTTATCTTATCACAAGGAGTACTCCTAAATCGCACTAAAATATTTTAGCTAGGAGTTTTCTCTTAAAAGTTATTCACAACGCCTTTCAGACCTACTCTTAGTAAGGAAAAATGACAACTCCTAAACTAAGAGTGAGTCTTCGTTGCTATGGATGACGTCAATTCTCATGCACGAGCTTCCTCGCAATGATCACGGTGATTGGTTGTTAGATGACAGGGCCATCACGCGGAACATAACGTGAAGCAGGAAGTTCGATGAGAGGCGAGCTAATATTAATACAGCTAATATTTCAACTCAAATCGATATTTTGTGTATAGTTATTTAATTACGTCATCTGTGAGACATTTATTAAGAAAGTAAATAGTGTCAATTTTAATTTCATGTTTTTTTTATTATGTGATTTTAGTTGACTGTATCTGAATGACCTTTTTTTTCAACTTAGTTTCAATAACCAGTCTCAGTAGACCGTGAAAGCAGCTTTGATATGTGAGAATTAAAGTATGTCTGCATACTACACTGAGCTCTTTATTTCAAAAGAGCAAGGAGAATCAATGTTTTCAGACAGATCCTGAACGTACCAGAAAATCATGGAATTACGACATCTAAATATGTCTGTGTCCTACACAAAATAATAATAGTAATGTCATCGAAATGCATATGTTTTTGCAGGCCCCATGAAGTGTAATTCTAAAAAGGCAGAGAGAGAGAAAAAAAGTCGTGAATTAAATTAAATTAAATCAAGGTAGTAATGAAAACCGCCACTTGCCTAATAATGATAAACGACACTTGCATTAACACTTTGCATTAACACATTAATTGACATCCTTAGCCTAAATAGACTACTTAAAGCAAGGAAATGTTGCTCCTATTGAAGTAATGTAATAGTTGAATGACGGTGGATTATGAACTCGCCAAAACGGAAAAGAAAGCCCATAACGCAGGATCAGTTATGGTGTGTTCACACCGAACGCGAATAGAGCGTCAAATACGCGTCTATCGCGTCTAGTTAGACGCTTGAACATTCGCTCGAGTTCAAATTTTTCAACTTGCGCGGAAGACATTCGCGGCAAACGCGTCGCCCAATTCGCGTCATTCGCAACGCCCGGCGCGAATGATGCGTCTATTCGCGTCTTTGCATGTAATCTACTCGCGCAAATAATAAAATTCGCGTTCGGTGTGAACACACCATTACTGCTGCTGGCTCAGTTGGTGCTGAAAAAAAAAATTATAAATGGGAAATTCGGCACTGGGATATCAAGCAAAACACATGGGAGAGGATTTGTTTGCAGATCAATGCAGCATTCCCGCTTGTGTCGCGGACCCCGGACGACTGCGAGAGGCGGTGGTATGCGCTATATCCTTTGTGAATAGGTCTTAGTGAGTTAGGAGTCCTCTCGACTTCTTTTAAGCTGTCCCAGACTTAGGTGCTACTTTTAGGGCTAAAATGCTTCGTGAATTACTCTTAGTGAAAAAAATGAGGAGTCCTAAAGTTAGGAGTGACACGCCCATTATTTTTAGGAGTTGCTCCTAAATTCGCCAGTTAGGAGCTACTTTTAGCCTTAAAATTCTTTGTGAATACGGCCCCAGAACAGAAAGGTACAATAAATCATTTGTACCTATAGCGATCAGATTGTATAATGATCAAGCACATCGCAAGATACCATTGTTCTAGTTACTTGATAATATTATACATTTTTTAACGTTAAATGTTGGATTGTGATTGTCAGTTCTGCAGTATTGTCATTTCTTTTTGTGTTTATGTGTTGTTTTTATGTTTTTAGAGAATATGTTGTGACAAGGGCGCGTAATGAAGGAATGACCACATGAATTTCCCCTTGTGGGATAATAAAGTTTACCTTGACCTTAAACACTCATACTAGACTACTTGGTAACACTTTACAATACGGGTGCACTAATATGCATTAATTCATGTTTAACTAATGCACAGATAATCATGAGTTAATGTATGACTCATGAAGAACTAAACCATTAATTAATTATTACTGCATCAGCAACTAATAAAGAGTCTATATGATTAATAGATTAAGTAATACATGAATTGCTATTAATTCAATGTGTCATTGTGTATTAATTCCTTAATAACTTATTTTATTCATTAATAGTGTAAATTAATGTGTTAATTACCACAATTAGTCAAAGCTATGCACTTCAACTTCCAGTTGTCTGCTTTAATTAATCATTAGCTAATGATTTGCAAAGGTATCATTATGTTATGACTTTACTTGTTGAGGCACATCATTATTAACTAGTCATTTAGTAATTGTAGTAATTTACACACGAATTTGCACTAACAATGAAGTAATTAATCATGTATTAATGTGTACCTGTATTATCTGGAAGTTGAAATACAAGGCTTTGGCTCATTCTGGTAATTAACATATTAATTAACGCTATTAGTTAAAAAAATGAGTTATTAGGGAATTAATTCACAATTACATATTTAATTAATACCAATTCATGTATGAACTAATACATTAACCATAGAGACTCTTAATTAGCTCCTAATGTGGTAATCATTAATTAATAGCTTAGATAATCATTTGTTACACATTAATTCAGTATTATCTGTGCATTAGTTAAGCATGAATTAATGCTTATTAGTGCACCCGTATTGTAAAGTGTTACCGACTACTTTTATATCATGATGTGTTTTATATTAAAGCGTAAAAACATCATCAGGTTGTAGACTACATGTACGTATATTTATCACTGCCTACTTGTCTATAGTTCATATTTCAACATGTTTCCATTGATTTCATCCATTTTAGTCTGGCACCAGTTCAACTAGAACAATGTAAAGTTTATGCACCAATAACACGCTAACTACTATAAATGGGAATACATATCTTACCTTAAATGTTTTATCTTCAAATCGCTTTCTTCTACTGAGGTAAATCCAAGGTAAACTCACAGCGTGTCTTCCAAAGTCGATAAAAAGAAGAAGTATGTTTTAAGTTTCTCTTCTCTCTTCATGCTTTGTTTTGAAATGATGAGGGCATTCACAGGTCCTGTGGACTACAGTATTTGAATGTGGATCGCTCATGCGTGCGTGGGTATGGTCACAGAGATAATAAGCACTCACTTGAGAAACTGTACCTCTCCTTGCTTTCATACGGATTACTTAAACAGAGAATATTTGTTTTTGATATGAATTACATAATATAAAAATAGACACTTCAAGCTTTGTGAAGACATATCTCTCATCAGGGGCGCCGTAAAGGGGTGGAAGGTTAGGACGATTCTAAGGGCCCAGGCTGATTTAGGGCCCAGAAGAGCAGACACCCTTTTTCTTTTCTTATTTCTTTTTCTCTTTTTTATACATACATTAAATGTGCTAGGGCCCCTCATGTACTAAATGTGTATTTTGTCCGTTTTGACCATATATTTAATATTTAAAACACAAATAATGTATTTACTGTTTCAGTCACACCCCTCCCCCTCACAATGGTTCATTCCACCTGCGCTGTCCGAGCTACGATCGCTAATGTAGCGTCTCTTGCTTATTGCACTTGCTATGATGCAGTGCAGACAGTGACACACGCAGGCATGTCACATCAAAAGTCAGGGCATCAAAAACGGAAAGAATAGAAGGAAAGAGAAGACAGAGAACGACGAAGTCGACAGTATGTCCAGGGTTTCCCATACATTCATTAATTTGTGGCGGCCCACCACAATATCACAGAGTTGCATGGTTAGTATAATGAACATTGTTGTAAAACATAACTCTGAGAAGTTAGTTTATGTTAAACGCTGTCGTGTTTCCATTACACATTCGCGCAGATTTTTTTTCTAAATATCGATCAAAAAATGACGGCGTTTCCAATAACCGATGTTATGCGACTAAAGCATCATTCTTTCTTTCCTCTCGCGGTCAGTCATTCCAAAACTCACGGCAACGGACGTTGGTAGGTTTATATCACCGCACTAGACATTATTATTATTATTATTAATGCCTAAGCGTGTTATCCAAGCATTATTGGCAAGGAAAGACCCTTAACTTATACTGTGAGCGGCACATATGAGGTGTTTTCTCACTCATTTCTGCTCCGAGGTCTTGATTGTGGCATTTATTTTCTTTATTATGTTGACCCTGTCCTGAGGCCTTCCCATATGATAGGGCATTGGAATATTTTTTTCAGAAAGGCCCGTAAAATAAAATGTTCAAACAAAGGGTGCAAAATTTGTCACAGTTTTTTCGAAAAGAAAGGTAGCTTGCCCTATTCATGTATTCCAAAACTTTCAGAGTTACTTATTTTTGTTGCTACATGACCTGCTTTTATCTTGCTAGCTTAGTAAAATAATTACTGAATTATGATTTACATCCAACAATAATAACATCTCCGGGGTTATCATGTCTCGTAGACACAGATTCAGCGGCTGCTGCACACCCCCGTCCTCCTTCCCCCACGTCCCCCGTCCCCCGTCCCCGTCTCAGCCGAACAAGGTGAGCCTGAGCGCGAAACTTCACGAAGATTGAAGCCTCTAAACACGTCTTATCTACTGTGTTCGCCACATGATGATAACTTTACAAAACAAAAAGTAATCTACACGCTTCAAAAATTACAAAATCAGTTTGCCGTGTGTGTGTCGTGTGTTCTGTGAAGTGACAGTGCTGCTGCTACGATCGATGCTGTCAAACTTGACGTTCTTAATGTGAATAAAATGCCCCAGAAAAAATTATATAAAATTGAATAAAACATGTGTCTGTAGTAACCATTGGCTATAAGGAGTTTACAAAATAGATATTTTAATATTTTATATTAAGAAAACTAAATAGGCCAATAAAAATACATATTTCTATATTTTTTTCTTGTTTTTGTAGGCTTTGTACTCATCTTTAGACATTTTAACTATGCAATGTGCTATGTATCTTTTCTCAAGTATTCTGGGCATGTTTATTGGGTTAAATTTTATCTGTAAAAAATGTAGGGGGCCCAGCAATTTTGGTTTCCATAGGGCCCAGAATTTCTGGCGGCACCCCTGTCTCTCATATCTGGCAAGTATTCACTGAGTTTCAGTACAGAACATTTTCTGTCGCACTTCAGAATGAACTTCACACTGAGAGAGATGGAAGAATGGACATCAGACCATATGAGCGGAGTGGAGCGATGAGAATCTCAGCTCCTCGCTCATGGAGCTGTTCACCCCTCCTCTCCCCCCGCTCAAAGCCCCATCAGGCCGGTCCGCTCATTATCGCTCAGCGCAGTTTGCAACTCTTTCAGCGCTCAACGCAGTTTGCAACGCGCTTCACTCAAATCGCAAGAGCAATGACAACATTTTCCAAATAGAAATGTTTTATTTCAAATTACAAATTAGGCCTAGGCCATGTAAGAAGGAATATACACAAAAAGTCCTGTAAAATTAAACGAATTAATAGGCCTATTTATATAAATAAAAATATACAGGCTATACATTAAAGTTTTATTTTATAGTTAAGTAAATTGACTATTAGGCCAAAACTTTTGCGCAGCAAGCACATGGATTAAAATGTACATTTTTCTTTCCAAAATCAAATAACATCTGCGTCCGGGTTCTGTCTTGGGGATGAGAGGTAATTTTCGACTTCACCTTTGGCGTCTTCGGTTATGCATTGCTGCTCGCTGAAGTATGACCCGAACAGGCAAGCTCTTTTTGGTTCAGGCTCGGGATTCAGGTCAGCGGCGGGTGGGGTGTTGGTCTCTGGTGTCCCACTGGGACAGCTAATTTCCTCAGCTTATTTTGAGAGGTCGCGGATCTCCCTGAATTTGTTGCATACAGACTCATTTCGGATTATCCATTATGTCTTGAAATGGGAATCTAACACTGATGCTAAAATGAGATGTTTATCAGTATGCTATATTTGTCACAAGCTAAGCTTGATGACAGAAAATTAATTACATGGACTTGACACACATGCACACGTCACTACCTGATTATGCCTGCATTTACCATCGTTTAAATCAGAATGGTGTTGTGTAATTGTTTTCCCTATTTGAAGGGAGTCTGAAAAAAAAAACTTCACAACCCAGTTTAATTGCAGTCAGAATTACCTTTTGTTTCTTGTAAGAATTGACTGTTGGCCTTCTAGTCTCATGCTGCACCATCAAACAGTCACTCTGATTCAAACAGGTTTTTGTAGCATTAGCAAACCCCTAATTGGACTGAACCATTTGTAGTTTTGTCTGGGGAAGGGGTAGTAGCAGCTAAACAAATCTTTCCTTTTCAGTTCCTTTTTTGTGTGTGTTTAAGTACCCATGGGTTTGCACAGTGCTATTTGTGAATATGTTAGTTTCATTATTTGTATTTTAGTGTTTAATGTATTTCATGTTTAAAATTATTCTCTCTGACCACTGGGCCGTCTCTAACAATATTTCATAGCGAATTAACACATTATTTGCCAATGTTTCTGCAAAAGATGCCCATTGGAAGTGCAGCGTGAGTGTCATCGGTGAGCAGGGATTTGATTTCTATGACAGCAGGGAGGATCATCCCCAGGTTCCCCAGCTCCTTCGGCATTTTGTCTGTGAGGTCCGCCGGTGGTGTCAGCACACTGACAAGGTGCGTCAGCTGCCGTACTTGATTCAGGGTGATGTTAGCAACATTAGACTTGAGTTTGTTTTGCCATAACGGGTCTTTTTGGAACAACCAGATGACAGACTGAATCATCCGCAGCAGGCTGCTCCATCGAGTGGTGTAAATTTGATACAGTAAAGTACTGATTTATCATAGTTTTTACTTTAGTGGTTGTCACTTCCACATGGACTTGCGAGGGCGCAGGTGGTCCCTCGTCCTCCTCTTCATGTTATGAAGCTCAACCGGTGGCGAAGTGTTGCATCCCTTCGTGTTCTCCTTTGCTCTCTTTTTCTCTCCCTTGTTATGGCTGGGCCTTTGCGTGTTAAGAAACTTTTGAATCCTTCAACCCTTTTCTCTTGTTGCTGTTGCTGCTCCTCTAGCTCTATCAAATACAAATTCATGGAAGACACAAATTAAATTAAATAAACCATATACACTCACCTAAAGGATTATTAGGAACACCATACTAATACTGTGTTTGACCCCCTTTCGCCTTCAGAGCTGCCTTAATTCTACGTGGCATTGATTCAACAAGGTGCTGAAACCATTCTTTAGAAATGTTGGCCCATATTGATAGGATAGCATCTTGCAGTTGATGGAGATTTGTGGGATGCACATCCAGGGCACGAAGCTCCCGTTCCACCACATCCCAAATATGCTCTATTGGGTTGAGATCTGGTGACTGTGGGGACCATTTTAGTACAGTGAACTCAATGTCATGTTCAAGAAACCAATTTGAAATGATTCGAGCTTTGTGACATGGTGCATTATCCTGCTGGAAGTAGCCATCAGAGGATGGGTACATGGTGGCCATAAAGGGATGGACATGGTCAGAAACAATGCTCAGGTAGGCTGTGGCATTTAAACGATGCCCAATTGGCACTAAGGGGCCTAAAGTGTGCCAAGAAAACATCCCCCACACCATTACACCACCACCAGCAGCCTGCACAGTGGTAACAAGGCATGATGGATCTATGTTCTCATTGGCCCTCATTTATCAAAAGTGCGTACACCAAATTTCCAGCGTACACCTTGCGTACACCCAAAACCACGGTGACTTTGAGATTTATCAATATGAACGTTGGTGTACGGCACGCTCAAATCCTACGCCAGCTCAGGAGGTGGTGTACATGTACGCACGTTTTGAGTTAGTGCGGAAATGCGCAGATAAACAATCCATAACACCACAAAACGCACTGACAAACTAAAATATATGACAAAAAAAAACAACAGCCACATAGTATGGGCTAATTATAATCTTCACAAAGAACCGTCAAAAGTAATGATTATGAATTATAGCAAGGATATATTTTAATTGTTTATTAATAAAGAAGTGTTTTCTTTGAGTCGGCTGCAAAGATGAAGTTGACGATGCTGACTCGCGATCTTCAGTAGAATGCGCCAGAGAGAAATGCACATTTCCTACGGATCACATAAACCAGAGAGCAGTCTGTGTCTGTTTTCTTTCGTTTTGAATTGTTCTGTTTAAAAGTAGACTAGACATGTCTGTGAGAGAGGCTAATACGCTGAGTTTCGGTTCATTTATGAGAGCTCCAGTTCACGCGCCAGCGACTTCGTGATTATCTATCGTCTGCTATATTTACTTCTTATTTATTAAATCCAGGCAATTGGTAGATGAAACATTGATTAAAATTAAGATACAATTAATACAAAATGAAATTCACTTTAAAGAAAGGTTTTGTGCTTTCTGTTTGATGCCTCTGTGAACGTTTTAAAATATATTTTAGTGCCCCTTTCAGAGCGCTCACGTCCATATCATTGTTTTTTCCTCATAAATGCGAACACGAATAATAAGAATAAGAATATTACAAATTGGCATGCAATTATTAATGTGAATGAATGGTACTCCACATCACATCATCATCACTATTGTACACCCCAATACATGTGACGTGATACGAAATGAAATGCTAATTGTTTAAAAACACGTGCTGTAAAATAATGCATTGTGATAGGTCATTTGTCGGAGAAGTTTCTCTTCTTTGCCGTCTTCCGTGTGTCCATGGCGTAAAATGAGGGCGTGGGGGAAGCGGAGACTGAGGCAGATAATATCACCTCCTTCCCTGCACCAAGATAACAGCCACCTTTTTCTTCCTCTTTCCCCCTCTTTTTACACAACATCAGACCCTAAGGGGCTGGACTGATGATGATCTTCCATCTTTCTGACCCTCTGGCTTAGGTCTTTTGTTTGTGACCAACCAAAAAGGAAAATAACTAGAATATAGTGAAAAAACAAGTTCCCTGTAGTCTGAAAGTGCACCGTATATAAAGTTATTATCTTTCAAAAGTGAGAGTCGACTCTGAGTCTATGAAATGAATTGTTTTTGAAACGAGTCATTAGCCGTTTCGTAGTGATGTAGATACAAAACATTAGCATATTGGCCGTGCCCAGTTATTGCGCGCAGACGCAAGTGTAAACTTGAAGTCTTGAACACATTCAAATACTTCAGCTGAATAGCATCATGTCGAGAAGACGCTGTGTTCTACAATGCAAAGATAGTACAGCCACTTTGTTTTCACTGCCCAGAGCATGTGAGGGATAAGTGGTTAAAGTTCATATTTGCAACGATACCACAACAGTATATCCCGATTAATATGTTGTGTTCTCATCATTTTAATGACGAATCCTTTACAAACATAAATGAATTCAACTGTGGATTCGCAAGCCGGTTGTTCCTGAAGGAGGGCTCAGTACCCAGTGTATATGGATCAGCTTCGTCCTCCTCCGAATCACAACCTGTAAGGATTATTAATAATGTTTGCTGTTATGTTTTCTGTAGCATGCGGAATACGTATTTTGTTGTGTGTGTTGTGTACGCTCCGCGCAGCTTCTAGGTCTCCATCTAACAGCAACGTGTTCGCTCTCAACTGTTTAGAAATATGTCAAATGTTTGTCGTTGTTATTACTTGGTGTAGCTACTACTGCAGTGCTTTATCAATATGCTTCTGCGTTGGGCTAAAGCAAATAATGACTTGACTGATTGTGTGTTTACAACCGAGCTGTGGGCTATGGTCGACTCGCTATCATAAACTGGGTCATTTGACCAATCACTGCAGATTTAGCGTCACGCAAAGGAGGTGTTTGGGAATATGAATCGTTAAACGAATAATTTGAGAGTCGTTGAGCAAATCAGGTAAAAATAAATGCATATTATAAGACAATTAAAGTGTTTTTTGTCCTTACATGCATTTGGGGAACTCCCAAAACAAAAATAGGAACATTCCAAATGCCATGATAGGGGCTCTTTAACAGAGTAGTTGGCTACAGAGCAGTTGGTGGCCTCCCCCAGTTAATTAGAACGTAGTTAGATAGTTTCCTTTAAAAAATAAAATAAAATAAAATAAATAAATAAATAAAGCAGAGGGTTCCCAGATAGCATGTAACCACTGAAACGATGTTGAGTCAGTGTTGATGCGTAAACGCTGATTACATTGAAATGACGTTAGAAAGTGCTGTTGCTTTAACATCACTCTTGTACCCTCAGTTAATATTGAAATAATGTTAAGATTTCAACCACAAATCAATGGTGTTAATATTAGAGATCGACCGATGTATCGGTTTACCGATATTTTTCCCGATATTTAAGCATTTTCCCATAATCGGGTATCGGTTTTGTAATATCGGATTCGCCGATACACGGCGCCATCTTGTGGCCGTTTTGAGAATTCCGCCATTGCAGCCCGCGTCTGAGGAGATTAGTCAACAACAACTCTGTGCACAAGTAAAGTATATGTTCTACTTGCTTTGCTTTAATTATTTAACATAACAGACATGCAGAAATAAGTTTTGAGACATAAATGCCTGATATACTGGTAGTTTATTTATGCAGCTTGGTTCTAAAATTGAGACGAACTCATGGAGTCACGTAGCGTAATCCGTCATGTAATGCCCCAATAAAGACGTAACTTTACATGAATTAAATGAAACAGACATGAATGAGTGCATGTTGAAAATAAAAGCGCTGAATTTAACTATCTATCTGTTGTATTTGCTCACCATTAGTCTCGGAAAAAAAAGGTTCGTTTATGTTGCTGAGCACTCACTGGGTTGATGATCAGATGCTCAAGCCGGCCACTGAATGAAACTTTTGACAAGATTATCTTGTTTAAACACCCTAGATTATATTATAATTTACTACACAGTGATTATTTCGCTAATACACATCTAAATATACCGCTTTGTGGAAATTAATTATCTGCACGCGCGATCGCGGAAATTAATTATTTATTATCTGCACGCGCGATCGCAGGTTGAGTAGCCTATCTATAAGCTATAGTTCTGTGTAAATGCATAGATAAACAGCACTTTGTCAGAAAGCATTTCATGATCTAGACCGACAAAAATATTATTAATTAATAACATATTAGTTTAAAAAAAGTTATGATGATGATGCTTGCTATGCTGTTTTGTTTGTTACTTTCCTGACAATGTTATATTCCAGCTATTATTATTCAGTGAATTAATATTACCCAGTGAATTATTCCTCACTCTTTAAACCTATTAAACGGCACATAAACCTTCTAAAACTGTTTAAAATGAATTACATTTCTGCAAAGGTGATATGACTCCCCTGTCAATTACTTTCTCCATTTGAAAACATTTGACTTTTAACATTTATTTAGCCTATTGTTAACATTGTTGCTGCTGATGCTTATAAATTATATGTATAATTTAGATATAAATTATATAATGTAATAATATAAATGTTTTTATTGTAATTTGAAGATTTAATTTAACATGAAGGACTAATTTAATTTTCCCCCCAATATGTTAGAATAATTTTTTTGCTTTATTTTCTACCTAATCAAAGCTTTTATTTTTAATCAAAGACAGTAGTGCACTTTATTTTTTGGACCCAGACCCCTCTATTTATTTGTGTATAAATATAAATTATTATTATTTTTTTTTCTATGCAAGGAGGGAGTGATTGTTATAAATAAAATGGTTTGTTCAGTTCATTTGTGTTGTAATAATGGTGTTAAAAACAGAAGTATAACAGTAAATAAATATCGGTTCTGCATATCGGTTATCGGGCACATAAACATGCAAATAATCGGTATCGGTATCGGTTAAAAAAATCAATATCGGTCGATCACTAGTTAATATTGCTTCAACATTACATAGTGATGTTGTTTCAACGTCACTTTTGCACCCTCGCTTAATATTGAAATAATGTTCAGATTTCAACCACAAATCAATGGTGTTAATATTGCTTCAACATTACAAATTGATGTTGTTTCAACGTCACTTTTGCACCCTCGGTTAATATTGAAATGATGTTCAGATTTCAGCCACAAATCAATGGTGTTAATATTGCTTCAACATTACAAATTGATGTTGTTTCAACGTCACTTTTGCACCCTCGGTTAATATTGAAATAATGTTCAGATTTCAACCACAAATCAATGGTGTTAATATTGCTTCAACATTACAAAGTGATTTTTACAAAGTGAAGGAAATATTGGATGAAGTAAGGTACATTTTTGGGAACACAAAAGGCAGAACGACAATTAAAATCATTGATTGTAATATCTCACCAAATATACACATATTCAAGAATGTATCCTTGAATGCCCTCTTTTGCCTTGACTACTTTTTAACCATCTTCCCAGCCCAATTTAGTGATGATGCCAGCTCGTTGGAGCTGAAAAGCATGCGACGGACCCTAACTTCCAATGAGGTTCCTCCAATTATGCTGAAGTGTTTTACCTGCCATACAAAAGGTGTACATCAAGCTCAGAGAACATGTAAAATGTAAAAAATAAATAGGTAAAACAAAATCTACATAGAACCATGAACCATTATTGTCCTTGCTTCACTGGATGCTAATATCTCCTCTGCACTAATATCTCCTCTCAGAGGAACTGAGACAGGCAATGGTTGCAGTGTTTTTTTTGTTTGTTTTTTAGGACAAGGACTGTCTGAAGAATTCCTGATATTCCTCACGCAGTTCCTTTGACTTCTTTTACAAGTTCAGTCACAGTTCCGTTCAACTTTTGTAAAGCAACATCTTGTGGAGAGTAAAATACATTACAGGTCAAAACATATTTAACATATATACTGTATAAGGAAAGTAGGAAACCTTCTCTGCACTTCCCTTTCATTAACTGTCTTGCAGAATCCCTTGCATCTGCAACAAGAAAAACTATTAGCTAGTAAACAGACTCGTACATTAGCAACCAAATTATATTTTAGGATAAAGTAAAAGTATTGTATATTGGTTTAAACTGCCTGAAATTAGGAAGCTGGACATTAAAAATCAAAGCAAATATTGGTCTCATTGCAAAACTGCCAAAGCACTTCTGGAATTGATACCCTCATGATCATTTGAAGATGGTTCCTGGCAGGGGTACATGGCAGGCCGGGCTGATGAGTACTCAGTCAAGTATGGAGAACTGCTGCACATCTGGTCAGAGGACTCAGAGGGATGGTTAGGCCGAATTTGAATAGAGGACTGGACAAAGGTCTGGACTCTGGAAGCTGACTGAACAGGAGCCTGCATTTTATTGTAGACTGCAGTGAAACAGATCTTACACGTTAGCAAAATTACATTTTGGGATGTCCACCTAAATGGAACAATTGCATATACTGTGCCACTCAGCCTTGGTAACATAACATCACTGTTAACATAGCATCACTGTTACTGGAAATAGAAGTCTAGGAGCTGGGCAGAGCTTTCTTTTTTTAACTTCCTCTTTTGTATCAGATGTTGTGTTGTAAATGGGATTGGGCCTAATAGAGAAATGAAACTTCAGATACATCTAGGAATTCCATGTTATGATTATTCTTTCCCCTTTGCCATTCGTTAATTGTGTTACCTGGATTTTCTTTTTTCAAACTTCTTAGTTTCTACTTCAGACTGAATGTCACTTGTGTCGCAGTTCTTCTCACCTTCTTCATATGTGCCTGCAAGTTATATGTTGTGAGTGTAATAACAAAGTCTACAATAGTTCGAATTCCAACTCAATAATTTATACACTTACCCCGACTTGCAAGGTGTCTAACAATTTCTGTGCCACCATTTTTAAATTGAACGATGCACCACTGCTTATTTTTTTTAAACAAAATAACTCCCCTACAATACAAGATTAGTAATGTAAACTTTCCCTTGAAGATCGAAAAGCAGGAACTAATTATGTTAAGGACAAGCTTTTCTTACAACAGCAAAATCATGTTGTAATCTACAAACAATTATGTCATATGGATGAGTGGCATGGCAATGAAAACATTCTTGTATTCAGGAAATATTTCAGCTTAATATCTTGGAGCCTGGCCATATCAAGATTGTCATGCAACTCCCAAACTTTATAACAACCTATGCTGGTTGACTTAAAGGGATAGGAGAAGAATGACTCTTGATAGCGAAACTTTTGAAACAGGACAAAAATCCCTACTCCATCTACCTTAATGATATTTCTTAAAATAACAATGTGGCCAACTATTTGCACACAATTATCTCCTTGCATTATTGACAGAGTGTACTTTTCAGTGACAGCTTTTCTGAACTGTTTGCCAAGACTTTGGCTATGGAGCACTGGACCGTCAAAATGTGTCTGACTTAAGTTGCACTTGTGAGGCTTTGGTGACTCTGGACTTGGCATCTCAGATAACCTTTTCACAAATTGCTGTTGTAAGTGAGGCTTGCGCAAAAGACATTTTATTTGTCCTAAATAATTCTCAAAAGGAAATGCTGACACATTATCCAAAGGTCTAAAGAGATGAGTTGGTGTATATTGTAGACTATTTCATGTTTACCATACAGTTTGGCATACAAATGAGAAAAGCAATTCATGAGCACAATCAATCTTCGCCTCTGGGGTTCCAGAGGATAAAAGCAAATGCATTGCAACAGAAAACAGCATAAAGTTCTCATACATTGGCATTTGAATGCTATACTGAAGCACAACAGGGCCTGTGTACAACATAAAAGAGCGCAGCTCAGTCGCTTTCCAGCGGTCAATTTCTGATTACCCTCTTGATTTCCAACTAAACTCAACCGGCGTGTAGGAACTCAGCAGCTTTAACTTTTCAGAAATTTCAGCTACAGTTTGAGTGGACAACCTAGTAGTATGTGCTTTACCTCTGATCCATAAGTTAAAAAGTTTCCTAGTGACGCCTAGACAGCACAAGTGCACAGGGAAGTGCACAGACATTTTGAGGGGCAGGGGCTCAATTGAAAAAAGGGCACTTCTCATAATTACGTTTTGTTTTTGTTTTTTACTTTTTTTAAACTCTGACTTTCTTTAAAAAAAAAAAAATTAAAGTTAATTTTATCTTCCTCAAACTCACGCAATTGTTTCATTTTCAAAAGATGTCTACAAAATAATCAGTTCACACAGGAACCATGGTCTTAGTATACATTTTTTTAAAAACATTTATTAGGCTTCAAAAATAAAACCGCTTTTAATTTAAGTAAACTTCAAACAATCCTCACATAATAATAAATGTCATATTTACCTGTGCCCTTCCTGTCTAACAGGTAGGACATATACAGAAATTGAATAAAGTTATCAGACAGTCTGCGCTGCATAAATTATAAATGATATAATCCTTATTAAAGCTACGCAAGTTCTTTAGTCAAGAACAGTGAGTAGTAATTTTCTCTGTTCCCTTTGTTCTTTGATTAACTTTACTGACAGAAAGCTTTATTGGTAGCTGGACCTTTAAGACCAGCCGCTTCTGGATCTCACACGCGCCTCATTCTCTCACAACTCTTTATGTCCGTCATAAGACTGCTCTTATGTTATGAAGATACTTGACAAACGACATTTTGGCATAATTCTGTGTTATTGTTCGTTCAAGCGCGAAATAGAACTGTATTCTGGCGCGCGGTCTGTGCGTGAGCAATTTGCGCATGATCTGGCGCTCGTCTTTCTGTGAGTCAGCACATTCACAGGCAGCGGGCTCTCTTCTGACTTGTGGCGCATTGGTTTGAAGCAGGTTTAAAGTTTTTACTCAACTTTGTGTGGGCCTTATGTAAAGTACGGGACAAATCGCGTCCCTTATTGATTTGATACGGGCCGGGACGCATCATTTTACTTGTAAATACGGGATGATTCCGTATTTTAAGGGACGAGAGGGAGCGCATCAGAACTCCTGACCTGATATTTAGATACACTATTCAATAAATATATTTGTTTGACAGGGAAGCTGTGCGCAAACAGGAATAGCCTATATATTATTTTAAAAAAATAAAAAAAAGCACCCCAGAAAAAAGGGCACTTTCTCTCCAGGAATAAAAAGGGCAGGTGCTCAAGCCCCTTTTGATGTCTATGTGTGCACGTGCCTGCAAGTGCATATAATCTAATGGAAACATGGTAACCATTTTTACCAAGCCAGCTAAAGGAGAAAGTTTTTGGTTCAAGTGGTGGTCTTCATCAATCATATCATTAAAATCAGAATCCGTCCTCAACTTTGCATCAGTTTCTGGGTATGTCATTTTATTTTGCCACGTACCCACTTGAACACATTTGTCACAGCCTGAGTAGCCATTGTGAGATTTCAATACCCCACCTTCCATCTTTGTAGTAGATACATGGGTTTGGGTCTTAAGAATTGTCCTGGCATCTGTGGGCAAATCTGGATGAAACATTTGCAAAATACTTAAAAGTGCACTGAGTGCAGCAAGTGAGACTGAGAAAGTTGAGGCCCAATATCGCAAACTCCTTGAAAGAGACTCACTCGTTGGAGCTTCTGATTCAGTATCAGAGTCAACGTCTGATAAGTTGACTGAGTCATTATTAACATTGTGTATATTTGTGTAACATTTATATATATATTTTCCTCTTCTTCTTGCAGCAACATATTTTCTCTGATGACAACTTGTCACTCATATGAGATCACAGCAATAGCAATCCACAACCATCCAATCAATCCAATCAAAATCATGTCGCTGCCCTACGTTTTCTTTCTTGTTCCAGAAGCCATTTTAGTGTCACAATAGAGAAGAAAATAATTCTAACTTCAATTTCATGCTGAATTTAAGGATGGTAATTATTGGTTAAAAAAAAAAAAGACAATATATATTTTGTGCTTTACTGATATGCTCCTGATTTTTTTACACACCTCTCCTCACTTGTGTGTGTATCAGACATTGACAGGACTGTGGATTGATACAAATGAAAAACAGATTCATAAGGGTGTGAAATTGCTACACGAACTGCCTTTCCATCCATATACATCCCATTTTACTTTTCTTCTATTTTTTCTTTGTCTGTCTGCACAGCAGATTTCTGTTTATCTCCTAGGACAGTTACATTCAAAAACAACTGGTTGGCAGTTTGGAACATGATTGTTAAGCAAGTGGAAAAGCAAAGTTTTATGTTAACATGATTCATGAACAAACTTCCGTAAATTGCATTAGACCAATTGCATTGTGTTGCTTCTTTCTCTTCCTCAGTAATAAACTATAATATTTAAGATATTCTGAAATAGTGTTGTATAAAAAGTTCCTCCTTTGGGAACCATTATAGAAATTAGAAAAGTGTTGTGTAGCACTTTTAATTATATAATACTGTATAGGAAGAGTTTAGATGCAAAAGCCTCTAAGTGCCATTTGAAATTTTCTTCTAGAATGATAATTTTTATCAAGCTTGTATATTTAAGTTCAGTAATTTCACTTAAATGACAATTAATAGGTAATCTTCATTGCCATTTAAGTGAAATTACTGAACTTTCTAGAAGAAAATTTCAAATGGCACTTTGAGGCTTTTGCATCTGAACTCTTCATATACAATTCACTCATTTAGTTTTATGGGTGAAATGTGACCTAGACCAGCACAGTATCAAAACAGAAATGCTAAATATTCTTAATTATGCAAATAAGTTTATTAAAAAAGACTTAAACCACACCAAAGTTTCTGCCATGCCATTTCCTATTTTATTTTTGTTTCTTTGATGGGGCTATGAAGTTATGAAGGTGCACTCTAATTGATCCTGACACAGCTGACCTTCTAGTGGATCTTCTTGATTGATAATTCCAGGCTGAGAGGAGGCAGGGTCTGTCAGAAACACTGATCCCTGACAAGCTAAACCCTAAGTTAACAAGGCATTTGGCTGGCTCAAGGAAGTGTTGCTGTCACTCAAAGCTACAATGTCATAAATAATAGTTTTTGATATATTTTAAGCTGTTTGACCTATGATGAAAACATCAAACATAAATCCACAGAGAAATAAACTATACCTAGTACTTAAAATGTCACTCTTTCACTTTTTGCAAGCAGCAATTAATCCATCACATCAAATCCCAGGGGAAAAATAAAATTATTCTTCAATTTAGATGTTTGAGTGGGCCCAGATATTGAAGGAAAAGCAGCCATCAATTGTGCAGCATATGTGAACTCAATACTGTTTAGCATTTTATGCACAATTCACATACTTTTATTTGTGTTTTGGTAACACTTTACAATAAGGTCTGATTTGTTAACATTAGTTATTAGTTAGTATTTTGTACAGCATTTATTAATCGTTAGTTAATACAAATGTTAATGTAAGTTCGCAGCGCATTAATTTGTTAAAAGATACAACTTTTAATCTTAAAAATGCTATTAGTACATTTTGAGATTAACATGTCACATGTACAGTATGTACAAGTTTATGTTTATTTTCTGTGTTCCCATTTTTCTTTGTACAGATGACAACGTCATCAAAACGATCCGTTCACACGGGTCTGTGAAACCGACTAATAATGCTGTGTTGTTTATGCCAGACTAGTTGGCGATGTCACTGTAAAGATAAACTATGCGCGTACATATACGCATTATTTACAACAGTGCAGTCGAGCCGAACTCACATATGCTTACACAAATTACATAATCTATCTAAAAAAAAATCATTTTCATTCTAAGGATGATAATCTTGATAAAACTGTAATAATGTACATTGTCTTCTGGGCAAAATTCATCTTCAAAAAAGCCAGAAGCATATATATTGGCTACTCCTCTGATACTTCCCTTTTTATTTCCTTTAAGAAATTACAAAACATTTAAACACAAAGGCTTCAAAAACAGAGTCTGTTTAAAGGAACCTTTAATTTTTCATGATGACAAAATGTTATATTGTTGATTTGTGTAATTCTTATAAGCACTTGTGGTGATGTCAGTAATCGTATGCCCGTTTCATTTCATGTCTTTATCCTTTCATTTGCACAAAAAGAAAAAAGAAGCCCATGTGCATGACATCACCGGTTTTACAGATTCTGTTTTTGTAGTTTACACGGCGATGATAAGGGTGTCGTTTTCAAAAACTTGAACTTTGAAATCCGTTTTCAAAAGTTTGCATTTTCACGCCATCAAAACACTGTCAACTTGTAAATAAACGGCCAAAACGCAATAAAAAGTATTCAGTTTTTAGGCCCTGTTTACACGAGAATGTTCGTGGGTGAAAACGTAAAAATATTTTATCAGATGTGCCTTTCGTTTACACGGCGACAGCATTTTTGGTGCTTAAAAACGCAAAAAAGTGAAACCACCCTCCCGAGTGGAAATCTTAAAAACGCTCCACCGTCGCCTTCCCGTCTAAACAGTAAAAACGCAAATCTGCTCAAGGTGGCTCTCGTCGCGTGCGCGTTTACATCACAGGCATGCGCCAGTACAGGAAAATAACAACCAACATGTCGGATTAGTTCCATATGTCGGACCTCCAAGTTGCCCTAGAAGTTTTGATAAACGAATAGAGTCTTTTCTGCAGTTGTACAAAATATTCTCAGATATTGGTGACAATTGGACACAATTGGTTATTGTGTGGCAGTGCTTCAGATTGCCATAGCCGCCTGGAGTGCATACTATATCGAATTTCACACACTTTTGCGTCACCATATGCACGCAGATTTCCCCCATATAACGCTCGTCTAAACGCAGAATAAAAACTGATAATGCAATGCCACTTTTGCGTTTTCTCGTGTAGATTGTTTCCGTGTAAAACATAGCCTTAGTTGAAAACGGTGTCATGTAAACAGCCCCTTGTATTCTCAAACATTGTTAATTAGTTCATCACACCTGATTCCGTTCTCCTTGATTATTCCACATGCATTTAAGCCTTGAGTTTTCCTTTGTTCCCTGTCTGGTATTGTAAACGTCTATATGTTAATGTAGTTGTGTTTAAGTTATCTCCTGTGATCTCCTGAGTGTTTCTGTAGTGGATTTATTAAAGACTGTTTCTGTTTCTACTGCAATGTGCACTTTACTACAGCCACAGCACCGTGACACATAAGATTAATAAATTCTGTAGAAGTATCATTAATTGTTATTTCATGTTAACTTATGTAGTTAATGTGAACAATAAAACCGTATTGTAAAGTGCATTATCCCTATTGTAAAGGGTTACATCAGAGTTTATTCTAAAATGTGGGAAATAAGAATATAGTTGTGGTATTGTGTATTTGTTGTGGCAACTGAATGATTCAAATCACATTAGGCATCTTAAAAAACAGCTACCCACAGAAAACTGCATGCAACATAGAAATCTTTGAAACATAAACCCTGGTAACACAAGTGTCACAGAGATACTGCTGCAGGCAAGGTCTGATGAGTCAACATAGTGGCCTCCACTGAATCCCCCTGAGAATAGAGATGAATCAGACAGCCTTCCATCAATTGAGAACCTCACACTTAAGCCAAAACAAATATTTCATTGAAACAATAAGTAATGAATTGCACAAAAGATCAACAATGTGTAAATATTCCCTTTCTCAGCTTAAGAATTTGTTTCCCTAAATTATCTGAATGAAAAATCCTGTCACTTTAAAGGTGTCAAGAAACATCTTATCACACTGCAGCCGGAGGTCTGGTGAAGGTTAACAAGTTTTTTTACGCTTTTCCCATTCTGATCCCTCATACAATCTTCCTCTGGCTCAGTGTTTCTGTTTTTGGTTTGCATCTGTCATTGCTTTATTCAAGGGAAAATGCAGGGGTTGGGATTTTAGCTTGACTTGAGTAATGATGCTTTTCTCATTAAGTTGAATACATTTTAGGCATTTTCAACCCAAAATAATTCAATATTCTCTTTCAATTGGGTGTTGTATTAAACTATTTAATGTTTTTATTATTATTATTATTCACAAGTTTTACAATGGCCTCAAGATGTAGCTATTTGGAAACTCAAGCTCATTGCATTACATTGGTAAGTTGTTACCCTAAAGAGCTATTTCTATGTATACACGATTATACTCATATTTAGTTTTGTTGGTATAAATTAATGCATTTAGGTTGATTCAGTGATAGTAAATAATTGTAAAGCTTGTGTTTGGTTGGGCTCTTCATTGTCATGTTCCCACCGATTCACACATTTCCCTTGTGTTCATGCCATGTGGTTTTGTTTTCATTTGTGTTGAGGTCTCATTGGTTCATTGCATTCAGGTGTTACTCATTTGCTCATCAGTAGTCAGTGTATTTATAGCCCTCATTTTCACATGTGTCTATGTCTAGCGTTGTCATCATTTGATGCTGTAGTCCACTGTTGTGGATTTCATTGCCATGCCATGCCGTAGGGATGGGCAAATTAATCCTCATGAAGCACTGAGGCTTTCCCCTGATTGTTTCGGGAAAAGAATCGAAGCATCAAGAGTGTTGAAAACAGCGCCATCTTGTGGCAGGTCAAATTTACAGCAGCCATAAACTCGAGTGGACAGCGCTGTTGTTTTATCTGTAAGCACAAATAAAAGCCTGACAACGCTAAATGTTCAGTTTTCTGATAATATAATTCACATAGTAAAGTGTGGCAATAAATTAAATGTAACAATAATATTAAAGGGGTCATGACATGGCTTTTGTTTTTTGTTTTTTGTTTTATGCTCCCTTAGGTGCAATTATAGTATTACTATAGTTTTTTGGACAAAAACCTTTTAAAATCTAGTGATTTATGACCTTTTCCCACCCTCTTTCTCATCCTCTGATTCAAACAGTCTGTTTTGGGGGTGTTTCCCCTTTAAGAGTTCAGTGTTAACGCCTACTGTTATGATTGGCTAACGTCAGTGCTGCTTACAATATTATCTGTCTGCAGTCCCGGAGGCTGCATTTTCAGGACCGCATTTCTAGGACCCTAGTTTTTTTGTGACAGCGCCACCTACCAAGTCGGAGAACCGCAGTCACAGGAACGCATTTCCAGGACCCTAGTTTTGGAGGACCGAAAAAAGTGCCACCAAGGCAGTATTTCCACCCAGTTTTAACTACATTAGAGGGTGTTTTTTCAAGTTTGATTACACCCAAATACTACTTTATTTATTGCAATTAAACCAGGTTCCTAGGAATGTTGAGAAATTATTGGGTCTAAGTAGTATACTATAATAACTCAAGTAAAATAAACAAGGAATCATGTTATAGTCTTTTCAGTCACTAGATGGGCCACATTTTCAGGTACAGAGGGAAGACAAGGATGACTCTGGGGGTAGATTTAAGATTGTGTATTTTACAAAATATATAACACCTGAACTTGAACACACAAAATATTTTACAAAATAAAATATAACAAATGAAATTGAACACACAAAATATTTTACAAAATAATATAGAACATCTGAACTTGAACACACACAAAAACAAATTTGATCATGGCATGAACCACATAGACAGAACTTCAATGGATGGACAAACACGTGGACAACATCATCACTGACTCCTAAGAGAGAGAAAGAGAAGTGAATTAAATAAGGAACATTTAGTTGAACATGTTCTACTCTCTAATTTTAAATTTCATATTTAAAAGATCTTAGTTACCACAGAGTAATGATAATGATAAAAATAATGATATCAATCTTCATACCAATTAATGTTCATAATACAATTATTACATACTGTTCAAAGATTTGAAAAAAAAAATATTTTGATGTTGTGGGAACAAAGGTTCTAATAAAGCCCATCTGAACTGAGAAAAAAAAAATAATAGAGATGCAAGAAATCTGAATAGAAATAACATTGACACGACTTTTCCTGACCATATAATAACCTTTATTTTACCAGGAAAGACTCACTGAGATTAAAATCTCTTTTTCGGAAATGTATATATATATAAGATCAGGAAAGGATTTCCCTTTTTGGATTGTTATGTGTTTCTTGAAAAACATTTTAAAGTTAATTTCATATAAATAAATAGACATAAATTAGGCCTAAGCCTAGTACTTAATTTATTTTTTATCTTTTGTCATACTGTTGCCTACCCTGAGCTGTGTCCTTGATAGCACTTCATATAGAGTACAGTATAGCCTACAGTAAATGACAATCTAACACGTGGGATTTCAATAGTCAATTATTATAATGGCCTCTCTGATATGTCTGACTATTAAAATGTCATATGTCTCAACCAACTTTATAAAACCATGTCAAAATGAAGAGACGTACACATAACATGTATTGTAGGTAACGTTAAACAGGCTGACTGTGAGCATGTGACAGTGAAAACATTAAGATTATTTTAACTGAATTAAAATGGAAAAACAATGAGTAATTAACAAGCTTTCAGAACGAACATGCTACAGTTTATTGCGCTGTAAATAAGTAAACACAGGCTTATCATGCAACAGTTCCGTTTAATGAACGTGCTAACAATTCATTTTCCAGCATTAGAGGCTAATATATGATGGCTATGCATTCAAGACTGTTTAGCAAATCACCAGCACGTTGGCAACGTTAACTTGCCAATGAAATGCATCACAATTGTTTTTAAAGTTAAACAAATAAAAATTGAGTCGCATTTGATACTCACACTCTGAATGTCATCCATCTTCGCTGGTCCTCTAATTCGGTAGGTGGCGTTGTCAATAAAACCTAGGGTCCTAGAAATGCGGTCCTAAAAGTGCGGTCCTGAAAATGCAGCCTCCGTCTCTGCAGGCAGATGCTACTCGCTGCTTATGCATAAAAAGTAGTTTTAAGATGAAATACATTACTTACAGTTTGCGGCATCATTGTTGGGCCCAGAATAGTGGGCACGGCCTGATCTTTAAGCAAAGGTTTTCTGGCAAAGCCAACATCATACTGCGATTTGTTCTCAAAATAGTCATCCTTGAAATGTAGATAACACATGCGTATATTAACACTGCTGTGACTGGGATGTCGACTAAAAATAAACTGCATCCATTTTCCCCTGCCGTCAGCGTATTCAAACATGTTGTCCACAGCCAGGAACAGCACATCTGCGTGGCATCACGATCTTCTTGTAAACAGACCCACTCGCTGCACGTCGACTGAACACCTGTGTGCGCGCGTGTCAACGATGCAATACGAAATGAGGCGTAGTTGTCTTGCGCTGGAGGTGGTCATATGCAAACGACTGGTACGTCACTTCATACCGTGACGTCACTTCATACCATGGATCCACAACGAGCTGTATTTAGAGCTTGATTAAATAAATTGTTCGTTTATAATGGGGAGGATGTCTTAAGCTATGAAACTTGCAGGAAGTTTTTATGGTACAAAGACCTCTTAAATACCAAAATATCAAGGCAAATTTGGTTTCTCATGTCATGACCCCTTTAATACTAATTATAAAAACATCAACAGTTGCTTTATGCAAGTAATTATTTTATGGTTATATGCTGTTTAAATGGCATAATATATGATCACATAGACTATAGGCTTATTTGTATATAAAAAATAATTCTAATAAATAGACTTAAACTTAAACCAAAAACCTGTAGAGTAGTGGTGTGGGTTCAAACATTTCGACACGCAAAGTGAAGTATTCACATGACTGGAAAGAAAGTGAGGTTTCAGGCTTGTTCGACTTCATGGAGCTCTGTGCAGATCGATCGGTGGCTGACTTGAAGCAGTGCATGCCAGTTAGAAATTTTGATACAGCGCAGACGCCACGTGACTTTGATGTATGCCATCAAAGTAACACGAGAGCGATTCGAGAGCAGCCGCAGGACTCAGCCAGCGCAGCTTCTCAAGAGCAGCTGCATGAGCTCTGATGACAACACAGCTGTTCCACGATTGGCAGAATTCACCTCATGACAACGATCACTTGTGTTTCATGTTTATTCCATAGACTGTAAAAAAGAATGGAAGTAGTGTCCATGACGTCACCCGTAGGTTTCTGAAGAGCGTTTTTGAAGCCTAAAGTGGGCGGGGCCGGCCGTCGTCATCTTTGCAGTGCGTCACCTCTCGTCACTCACGGATAAAATAAAATGGGCAAAGAGGCGGGACGTGGGTGGAGCTGAGGTGCTAAAGTGACAGCTGATTGAAGAAGTAAAGCTAATAGTTAAAGTTCATGTTTTTGCCCTTCGAAATACTATAATAGGTAAAAGACGTAACTAAAAGTGAGACTATGTGTATCATGATCATAGACTGTAAAAAATATGGACGACGCCCCCCTCGCTCTCTTCCACTGGTGAGAAGTGAAACCGCCAATGTCCCGATATGGCGCTGACATATTGGGACTTGAGTCTGCGCAGTAGCGATCTCGGGACCAGACCTGTGCAGTAGTGAGCAGGAAGTAAAGCCGCGAAAATCAACGCCCCACCCTCACTCTCCCAGCACTTTTTTCAAGTGGCCGATATCTGCTTCGTTTCTCCGTTCTGCTTCAGTTTTGATGTCTGTTGATTGCAGTACGACAAGAGTACGAAAAGTAAATACAATCTCCTCAGTCCTCTGAAGATCCCGAAAAAAAGTCAGTTGGTGCTTCAGTGACTACTTCGCTCAGAGAACCTGTCAATCACAGTTGTCAATCATGACATTAACCACTGTTTTTAGTATCACGTAACTAACTAAAATCAAACTTATTCTAAAAACAGACACTTGAACTTGCATCAGCATGATAAAAGCGACAGCAAATGACAGAAACCACCTTTGGAAAAAAGATATTTGATGTGTAATTTAATTGTTTACTTGGTCTCACGTCTTATTGAAAAACACGGGGAGGCGGGGTTATGACCTATACTAGGACCAGTCACTGGAGGGCGATCGAGACGTTTTGGCTTCACTTTTCAGGGCTTGTGCGGCATGCTTGATCGTGATGCATTATTATTCTGCTAGTTAAAAATGTATTATCATGCAGTAACTTACAATATGGCACTGAGCTTGTGCGTGTGACAGTGATTCATGCGCATACTTGTCAGTCAGCGCGGCATCGCACATCAAGATCGTAAAGAGCTTTATTCAGTCCATTTTACATTCTGACTTTGGCCGCCTCTCAATTTCTCAAATGGGTTTAAACCAAAGATATTACCTCAGAAGTTCAAGTAAATGCACTAGAAATCCGCGCTCATTCAAGGGTGTGCATCTATTGCATGGACGGAGAGAAAGCACTGTCACTTGCAGGATTTCATCTGACGGTACATTTTATTTAACACTAAAAGTTAAATAAGCGTATCTGTTCCGCGAGAGCATCAGTACTGCATAATGAGTGTGGTCCATATCTATAGACGTTTTTAAATCTAAACTCCAAAAAGCAACGAAATTGTCAGACAACCATTAGTGCATGCGAGTAAAACAACTGGAAATACAGCGCTGGTTGTTCGCTCCATACTCGACAACGACAGAATCCAAAGGCGTGGGCGAAGGTATAATGCGTGTATTAAATTGTATGAAATAATCCAGAAAAAAAGCACAAACACGGCAGAGATGGCAAGTACAGCAGCGGCTGGAATTAGCTGAGGGTGAGGGTGAGGGTGACGCTAACAGACAGCAGACAGGCTAGCAGTGACAGCAGCCGCAATCCAAGTGGCCACGCCCTTAAAGGACAAGTTCGGTATTTTACACTTAAAGCCCTGTTTTAAGATTGTTTCTGATGAAATATAACAGTTAAGATTGAAATTTGGACAAATACATTTGTTACATTCGTTATATTACGTTACATTCTTCCGTTGAGAGCTTGAATAATAGACACTCCAGCCCAGTTGGTAGCGATAATGCACCTTTTCCAATTGCTAGCATAGCCTACGATACCGCGACTGCGTAAGACTATACAGAAAGAATACAAACAACCCCATTTCCGTTTCTGGCGGCGGAGTAATATCGTACCTCACAAAACATCCCATACAAGTCAATGGAGTTCGACAAAAACTACGGTAAAAGCTGTTGGAAAGCATCTTTTGAATTTTTGTGTGAGCATATCAGTGAACACCCAGACCACTCAGTGAGTTTTACGTCTTTGTAAACTAAAGTTGAATGTGTTTTATGAAGGATTGTTCCTAGGCACCAATGCAACCACAAAAACCTAAAATTCTTAGGCCAGCAGCATTTGTCCAAATTTCTATCTTAACCGTTCTATTTTAACAGAAACGATCTTAAAACAGGGCTTTAAGTGTAAAATACCGAACTTGTCCTTTAATTATGCATAAATTTAAGGCTTAATATAATTTAAACGGATGAGCTTTTACGGATGAGGATAACCTTTTGCAGCCTGCCTCAAGCGGCCAGTCAATGAATTGCAGTTTAATTCACTTCCGTGTTGGTTTCAAGAGAGAGACGGGGAGGTTGCCGCTTGGTTTATTCAAACACCTTCAGTTCCACTAATGTTCACAAATCTGTTTTTTATAACAGAATGCTGTTGGTGCGTGTGTTTGTATGTGTACTGTGTGTGTGTGTTTTTATTTTGCAATTTATTTTGAGCTGTTCAAAAGCCTGCTGACATTGTGGGGTCCAATGAAAAACTCTGCTTTTCTTTTTCAGGGAATTGAGAGGTTCAGCGATCTGGGAAAAGTGTGGGACAAATCTGTGGTACCATCCAGCTAAACCAAGGTCCAGCTGGACCTCCTTGAGGTTTCTTGGGACTGGGTAACCTTGCTAGGATCAGCGGAGATGCCTTGAACGCTCACAACATGACCTAGGAATATTAATTCCTGCAGACAGAATTTGCTTTTCTTAAGGTTGATCTTTAAACCAGCCTTTTTCAGCTTGTGGAGAACACTTTGGAGGTCAAGGAGGTGCTGTTCAAAAGTTGGAGAATAGATGATAATGTCATCTATATACACAAAGCAATGTTGACCACGTAGTTCACCCAAAACCGTTTCCATTAATCTTTGGAAGGTAGCTGGGGCATTTTTCAATCCGAAGGGCATAACATTAAACTGAAATAATCCCAGTGGTGTAATAAATGCAGTTTTAGCTGTACTGTCAGGGTCCATGGTCACCTGCAGTAACCGCTATTCAGGTCAATAGTGGAAAAAATAGCAGCTTCAGAGAGTGATTCCAAGGTCTCTGCTATGTTTGGCAGTGGGTATGCATCACTTTCCGTAATAGCATTTACCTTACGGTAATCAACACAAAACCTTAGACTCCCGTCTTTTTTGGGGACAAGGACGACAGGTGAGGCCCAACCTGAATGGGAAGGTTTTACAAAGCCTGCATTTAACATCTCATCTAGTTGTTTTTCACAACAGCTTGTTTAATAGGGGACATGCGGTATGGTCGCTGTTTTATTGGTACTTGCTGGGTTAGGTAAATACGATGTTGGAGAACATCAGTGCGACCTGGTCTGGGCTTACACACCTGAAGATTTGCTTCCAGGACTTTACGTAACTGACACTTTCCATCAGCCAGTAAGTGAGATTCGTTCACGGACATTTTGAATGTCCATGTCATCTGTGCTGAATTTAATTCTGGGTTGAGGAGGAGGAGTTGAACTCAAGAGAGAGACACATTGATTCGTATCCCCTTGATACATTCCTTTTCTGTATCTGGGTCTGTTTTCAGGTACACTTGCACATCCTGGCTGAAAGGGGTATTCCACATCAGGGGTAGATTTGAAGGTATACTTTTTATTGATTACATTTAATTGCAAACAGCTAAAGAAGATAAAATCCAGCCCCAAGACTACCGCATATGCCAGAGCTCTGGGTGGTAGAACTGCAGCTGGCATTGTAAACACTTTGTCATGGATGTTAATTGAGACATTCAGCCATGCAAGAGGAACCTCTGCCTCACCGTTAGCTAGATACAAAGGTCCAAGTGTCCAGGGTTGAAGTTCCAGGGGTGTTTGAGCAATGTTCTCCAAAGAGTTTCATGGATGAGGGTATAGATAGCACCCGTGTCCACAATGGCTTTCCCCTTCCATGAGCAAACACTGACAGGCACAATTAACTGTTGGGGCACACTGACAGGATTTGTGGGAGTAGATGATATACCTCCAGATGTGATCATTAAATTAAGTTTATCTGGAGATGTGAGAGAATTCTTTGTACTTTTAGAAGACATTGAATTGTTGGTAGGTTGGCCAGGCAGCTTGGGTGAGTGGAAATTTTGTTTGTTACTGTGGGACTGGTGACCTGAAGACTGGGTTAGTGGGGCTGGAGGAGTGTAGTAAGGACAAGTACCTGGTGGGTGAAGTCCTCGACATCGCCAACATTGTACAGTAGGTTGGGAAGAAATTGCCCCTCTGGGTGGTACTACAACACTTTTGAAACCAGCTTTGCCATCACATTGCTTCTGTTGTTCATGATCCTTCTCCAGCTGGTGACCAAGGCGAACCAACTCTTCCACTGTGGTTACATGGCTACGAAGGTGATTGGCGAGGTATGGTTTTATGTTTTTAAGAATCATCTTAACAATGTCTGCTTCAGTTAAACTTGGTTTCCACCTTTTACAGAGAGCTCTGTAGGTAAAGGTGAAATCCCGAACGGACTCCTTTTCTTTTTGAATCCGATGGCGGACCCGGTCAGCCAACTCATCTTTATAGTCCTCAGCCAGAAAAGCAGCAAGAAAAGCAGACTGAAACTCATTCCATGTCGTAACAGATGATCTTGCTACTTCCCACCAATCACGGGCAGTGCTATATAAAACTGTCCTAAAGGTGGCCAAGATATCAATATCCATTAGAGGATGAACAGCAAGGAAGTCCTGACAACGCGTCATGTTTGGCCTTCCAAACGTGGGAAATGTTAGCTTGATGTGGTTACTTTTAACAACAGAAGTTGGAGCTTCTGGAGGAGTTACTGGTGCTGGAGGTAAGGAATCATGAGGAGTAATACTTTTATTAGTCAAATCAGTCATCATTTTTCCCTGAATCTCAAACTTTGCTTCCGTTTTAGTTTGCAATTCTTTCATGTTTGTGGACAACTTATCAATGAGTAAAGTCAATGTACTACTTTTTTTCAACAGTTGATCATAATCCTTCTGCAAATGCTGTTGAACTGCTTGAATGTCCTGCTGAACCTCAGAGTGCAACTGCTGCACAACATGGCGCACTTCTGACACTATTGTGGTCTCTACCTTTTGGAGTTCTTTAGTAATCATAGTTTTCACTGCTTTAATTGTCTGATCGGCCTCCGTTTCAGCTTGTTGCTTGATTTCCTCCATCTTTCCAGCGAGTTTCGTGATCTGACTCTCACGGCTGGATAAATTGGACTTGAGTTCCTGGGTGAGTTCAGTTACAGCTCTTTCTTGTGAAGTCATGAAATCATGCAACTGGTCCCAGTTACCTTGAGCTTGTGCAGTGAGTTGACCAATCCCTTTTCCTGGTGTTGGAATAGTTCTAGGCAGATCATATTGTACCGCTGGAGATAAAGTAAGTGGTGGTGAAGCAGCAGCTGGGGATAATATTGGAGACGATGGAGTGCATAATTGCATGGGTTCTGGAGGTTTTTGTTCCCAGGGAATAGATTGAGCTGGAGTGCTGCCACCTAATGGTGGGGATGAAAACTGCACCTGGGCTCCTGTCTGAGCAATACGGCTGAACTGAGGAGGTGAATGGCAAAAGGTAGGAATATAGGATTCCCGAGGAGCCTGATGGTGCACAGGTGCCCAAATAGGAGTGGCCACATCCGGAAACCTCCATTATACAACTTATACAAATTCGGGCGCCAGGCGGAATTTAATCCGCCAAAATAATTCCATGTAACAAATTAACCCAGATACTAACCACCAATTACACTATATTAAATACAATTATGAATTCGTTTGTACAAAAAAAAACACACACACAATAGATTCAATGACAATTTGTAATATTCAAATATTACAACATGAAAACAATACCAATTTTCACACAGAGAAGCAATGCAAATACAAAGCGAACACAAATCACAAGTCTTTTGATGCGGCGTGTTGGATTATATTCTTTCAAAAAGAGAGTTCATGAATTCAATCACAAAGGAGAAAAAAACACTTTGTTTCAATAATCAAAAGGGGGGAAAAAAAAGAAATGCTGTTGGTGCGTGTGTTTGTATGTGTACTGTGTGTGTGTGTGTGTGTGTGTGTGTGTGTGTGTGTGTGTGTTTGTGCAATGGCTCTGCGCAGGGAAGCTTGCGTTAGTAGTCAAAGAAGTGAGTGTCTTTAATGAGTACTTGCGGCAAGTCAGCAGTCTAGGAATCACTCAGGAGAGGAGAGGAGATCCGAAACATACAATCCCTCATTGTCCATTGAACCCGAACATGCATCGAAGAAACACCCACGGTCGGATCCAGCACGCTCTGCAGGCGGCTTCGGTGACGCAGGATCAGTCGCTCAGTCAGCATACAGTCTCTCGGAAGGGAACCGGCAATTTTCCATGTCTCGTGCCCGGCAACGTTCCATACTCAGCAACGAAACAAGCGCTAAACTCTGCTATGAAGTTCCGCAAACCAACTCGGCGGCATGTAGGCTGATCCTGTTTGATTTGAATCTGCCCGTGACTAGACTCTGCAGCCTCTTATTGTTTCCGCAGCCTCAATACAACTCAACACATCATTACTTTCTCTCGCTACTCCTCCCACATCTGCTTTTATTTATTAATTTCCTCTGAAAATCCTACACATCTTTCTCCCGATTGGCTCATGCATTTTTACATACATAAAACAGTGCGGTTCATATTGAATTCATCACAACCTCTTTAGAATTACATTGCTTGGCATATGAATAAATGTGTTAAAACGTTTATTATAACTCCGCTTCGCGTCGTGACCGCATTACCACCTCGGGTGTGCATTATTTTTCTAATAATTCAACGGCCTGTCATCAATTATTCCTTACATGTATTTTTTGTTGCTGGTGTTTATTTTATGAATAAAATAAATATTAAAATTTATATTTTGATGGCGTAACAGTTTTATAAAAGCAAAAAGCCCCTTGAAGCTGTGTTTTACAGTGGATTTCGAACAGCTAAGGAGCGGAGTGCCAAAAACCCTAAAACCCCCTTAGCTGTTCGAAATTCACAGTAAAACACATCAAGGGGCTTATTGTTTTATTTAACTATTTTTAAGGTTTGCCTTTCAAATAAATATGAGAAGGTGGTTAATGCCATGCTCAGACCTGCCCTCCTGACACCCCAACAACTAAAATGGAACTTAAAGCCTGCAGTACGACCACATTGTCTCAATTAGGGATGGGAATCGAGAACCGGTTCTTCTTCCGAACCAGTGCCCAGTGAACCAATTCCTTGTAACTGTTAGCATGCCTGCTTAAAGGAACACTCCACCGTTTTTTGAAATTGGGCTTATTCACTGTCTCCCCTACATTTAGATAGGTGGGCAAATGCATTTTTGTCTCAGTGCATGCATTGTCTTAGTCTGGCAGCACCGCCGCTAGCTTAGCTTAGCATAATGAATGGAATCCTATGTTGCCAGGTAGCATGTCCTGAGTAAAAGTGATAAAAAAACTAATTATAATTATAATTATATATATTAAAAATAATAATTTTTTTTTTTTATTTTTTTTTTTTTATCACTTTTACTCAGGACATGCTACCTGGCAACATAGGATTCCATTCATTATGCTAAGCTAAGCTAGCGGCGGCGCTGCCAGACTAAGACAATGCATGCACTGAGACAAAAATGCATTTGCCCACCTATCTAAATGTAGGGGAGACAGTGAATAAGCCCAATTTAAAAAAACGGTGGAGTGTTACTTTAACGATTCAGCTTATCGGTTCCGCTCGTTGCAAATGTGTCATGACGTCACACACGCGCTGCGTTGTTTTGGTTCAGAACGCAGCAAACATGGCATCGAGGCAGAAGCGCTCTAAAGTTTGGTTGTATTTCATGCGAAAAGATGACAATGCGGTCACTTGCAACACTTGTAAATATTTCCATTTCGTATACTACCAATATTTCCAACTACCTCCAATATGCAGAAACACACAGCATGCAATTCATTTGAGGTGAGTGTGAGTAATTAAAAATGCTCCAACTACTTAGATCTAGCTACTTAAAAGCCTAGATCTGGGCACATTTCTATTTCATGTCACGCACAAATAGAATATGCATGCAGGAGATAATACTACCTTGATAAACCACATTTTTAACCCGAGCTGTTAACGCCTTTGACTGCTTTCAATAAAACGGATGAGCTCCAGTGTCACCCGGATCCGCAGCCAAAAAAATCATCCACCCGACCCAATAATTTTCTCTGATTTAAGTATCCGCACCCGATGGTCAAATTACAATTATTCTGTGTAGTTATGCGTGATTATAAATGGATGATCGTCACCTTCAACAGCGGACTCGCGACGGTTGATGCGCACATCTCTAGGGTAACATTATACACTGATGAATGAGCGCTGCTTTTAAATGAACATTTCTTTAAAACAAAATTGATTTAACAGAATTTTATTTTCTAAATGGCATAAACAGGCTTGACTCCCTTGAAACTTAAACTGGAATGTCACTGCGAGTTCCTGAACAGGCGAACACGCACACACGCATGTGCACACGCACACATCACTTTTTAAGTAAAATTGAAAATTGAGGATGCAGTGCATCGTAATGCATCGAGATATCGAATTGAACTCAATCGATGATATGATAATTGTAACTGAACCGAACCGTGAGACCAGTGTAGGTTCACACCCCTAATACTCTGTGCTGTGTCTTCTGATCAGATATTAAGGCAAGGCAAGTTTATTATTAAGTTTATAGCACATTTCATACACAATGGTAATTCAAAGTGCTTTACATAGAAGAAATTAAAATAATCAAAAGAAATAAGAATAATTAAAACAGTTTAGAATAAAGAAATTAACATAATCAAAGAAATAAGAATAATTGTTCCAAGATGGCGGATGTTACTGTAACAAGTGCTCCTGGGTTTACCAGAGCTCGTCTTAAACCAGAAATATACACTCACCGGCCACTTTATTAGGTACCCCATGCTAGTAACGGGTTGGACCCCCTTTTGCCTTCAGAACTGCCTCAATTCTTCGTGGCATAGATTCAACAAGGTGCTGGAAGCATTCCTCAGGGAGTTTGGTCCATATTGACATGATGGCATCACACAGTTGCCGCAGATTTGTCGGCTGCACATCCATGATGCGAATCTCCCGTTCCACCACATCCCAAAGATGCTCTATTGGATTGAGATCTGGTGACTGTGGAGGCCATTTGAGTACAGCGAACTCATTGTCATGTTCAAGAAACCAGTCTGAGATGATTCCAGCTTTATGACATGGCGCATTATCCTGCTGAAAGTAGCCATCAGAAGTTGGGTACATTGTGGTCATAAAGGGATGGACATGGTCAGCAACAATACTCAGGTAGGCTGTGGTGTTGCAACGATGCTCAATTGGTACCAAGGGGCCCAAAGAGTGCCAAGAAAATATTCCCCACACCATGACACCACCACCACCAGCCTGAACCGTTGATACAAGGCAGGATGGATCCATGCTTTCATGTTGTAGACGCCAAATTCTGACCCTACCATCCGAATTTCGCAGCAGAAATCGAGACTCATCAGACCAGGCAACGTTTTTCCAATCTTCTATTGTCCAATTTCGATGAGCTTGTGCAAATTGTAGCCTCAGTTTCCTGTTCTTAGCTGAAAGGAGTGGCACCCGGTGTGGTCTTCTGCTGCTGTAGCCCATCTGCCTCAAAGTTCAACGTACTGTGCGTTCAGAGATGCTCTTCTGCTCACCTTGGTTGTAACGGGTGGTTATTTGAGTCACTGTTGCCCTTCTATCAGCTCGAACCAGTCTGGCCATTCTCCTCTGACCTCTGGCATCAACAAGGCATTTCCGCCCACAGAACTGCCGCTCACTGGATGTTTTTTCTTTTTCGGACCATTCTCTGTAAACCCTAGAGATGGTTGTGCGTGAAAATCCCAGTAGATTAGCAGTTTCTGAAATACTCAGACCAGCCCTTCTGGCACCAACAATCATGCCACGTTCAAAGTCACTCAAATCACCTTTCTTCCCCATACTGATGCTCGGTTTGAACTGCAGGAGATTGTCTTGACCATGTCTACATGCCTAAATGCACTGAGTTGCCGCCATGTGATTGGCTGCTTAGAAATTAAGTGTTAACGAGCAGTTGGACAGGTGTACCTAATAAAGTGGCCGGTGAGTGTATAAGACCATTGATGGGAAAGTTATAGTTGAAGATGAACTTTTACACTTCCTTTCGATAAAAATGAGAACCTCTTAGCTGCAAACCACTTCGGATCAGATTGGATTGAGGCTTCAAAGAAAATGCTGTTTGAACTCTGTTCCACTACTCTGTAGCGTTTATACGCCCGTATAAATATAACTAATTATTATTCATAACGGATTATGATCAATAATTAATAATTTAATTATTTTCAGAATTTACTGTAGCAGAATCAATAGTATGATAATTTTATCAGTTCATCCAATGAACGGAAAGCATAAACAATTATTAATTCTAGGAAATATAATATCTTCCTGGCCAAGAAAGACTAATTCCCAGCTAACAGCTAAATTAAGAAATAAATCAAAGGTAAAAGCATAGGTAACTTAGATCAAAGTTCAAGACAATAAATCTGTAAGCACATAACACAAGCAATGCTTCTCTTTTCAAATACAAACAATACTTTATTGATTATCCTAAAACATAAAACTAATATCTAACACAAACACACGCACTCATACAAGTTGCAGAAAGAAAGAGAGGAAAGAATGAGTTTTAAGAGTGAGATAGTGAAATCCCAAGTTTCTAAATGCACTTATAAGACACAACCTGAACGAACCACCAATCATTAATTTAACCCTTCTATCGTTGCTTAGGCGGGTTTTTCAATTTATATCAACTATACACCAGTTCAGCTATGAGTCTGGAGGTACTTGCTTGTCCGTGCTTTGGGGATTCCCTTTTCGTCATAAAGGGGGTTTCCCGGGTCCGGCTGGCAGTCTCCTAGATCTTGGGCGGCCAGTCACGTGGTGTGTTGGCGCGGATGAATGAAAGTCTTTGTTTGAAGCTGGCTTTGCAGTTGAAACGTTAAGACGAAACTTTGCAGCAAACTTAACTTAGAACCGAGACTCACAACGGAAAATAAAGGAAAACTTAGGAAAGAAAGAAAATTGAGACGAGAGTAGATGATGATGGCTTGAATGAAGCTGTTGAACCCGTTCTTCTGATCTTAAATTGGGTTCATTTGTCTCTACGCGTCTACATGGTTACTAACCATCGTCTGCTGTCTCCACCCGACATGTTGTTCTGCCGAGACCTTTTTTTAGAGAGAGCCCGCCCGACTGCAGCATACTTCTTCTTTTCTATTCTTCTAGCGCATTATTCTACGACAGCTCTGTTCGGGTCTAAGGTTTTAAACTCCAATCCCCCCCCCCCCCCCCCCTTTATGGCACCTCTTATGGATCTACATAGCACCATTTGACAAAGGTGCTGGATAGCACCTTTAAAGATAAGTAGTGGTTCCCCTATGATTACAAGCCAATTAACCACTTTTAGTGCTATTTAGCAAAATTTTTGTTTAGAGTGCATGTGAATATGAACAATGTTAGCTGATCATTTACATCTTTGTATACATTTCAGCTCTTACGTTGGTGATATGGTTAATGGATTAAGGTTCATAAAGGAATAAACATTATAAAACCATCAGTAAAAGTCTCATCCTTGTTCGGGGGGCATGCAACATTCTTAATATTAAAGAATAGCAGAGTCCACGCCACAGCTGTAACGATAACGGCACAGAGAAACGATTTCGTTGGAATCACTTTCACAAATGATTTTATCCAGCTGATGAACGATAAAAACATTGACAGCCAATCAGAATCCATCCTGCTGTAACAAGTTAAAACATTTACGATATTGTCCCCTGGTGTGGACGCTAATATAGTTCTGTCATGACATCTCTCGGAGTAATTGGCATGGTACTGGGTATGACCATGTTGATTGTTTGGTCTTGGCGGAAATCTGCTATGCTGCTGCTGCATGCTGTAGGTTATTGACGCTGCTGCGGCAGAGCAAGTACGGGACTTGTTACTGCCAATACATGCAAGACACACTGTTGTGAGAAAGTAAGACATGCCCTGGTTGACGCATTGTTTGTACAATACAGAGTACATAAATTACCTGTAGCAGATCTATACAGGTGGAGCTGGGGAAGGTCGAGGGTTTCTGAAGGCACGCTGCACTGCTAATGCTGGGTACACACCTAAAGATCATCGGGCTGATTTTGGTCCGATTTCCCCCCTTCCGACAATCCTAGGTATGTCCCGATTATTTTGATGGTTCTAAAGATTATCTTATCAGATTTTCCTGTGGTGTGAGGTGTGTTAAAAGTGCACGAACCTGCTCAGAAGAACATCGGCGCTGTCCCGATTGCAAATCGTAAATATTCAACATGTTGAATATTTACGATCAGAAATCCTGATGTGTGGGGGGAACCCCGAGGACAAACGTGTGCACGCTCTGGAGATTATCACGTGAAACGAAACAATATCCAATCAGAAAGCGAGATGATGGAAGACGGAAGCATAACAAACGCAGTCATAGCCAGCACAAAGTGTAAAACCTACCATAATAGACTGGAAAAGGAGAAGAGATGGTCAGAAATAGTTTCTGCAATGTTATTACCAGGTAGCAACAGAGTAGATTTTTGATGTGTGTGTGTGTGATTGTGTTCTGGTTTGACCTACATTATGAGGACCCATATTCAAATATAAAAAATGCTGAAAGTTGTCTGTGTTGGATAGGTTGGGGCTGGAAAATTTAATTAGCTCAGTAAAAAAAAAACATTCCATATAAGAATAGGTGTACCAGTACATATGATGTGTGTGTGTGTGTGTGTGAGTGAGAGAGAGAGAGAGAGAGAGAGAGAGATAGAGAAAATTAACCATGGTTTTATTATAGGCGTATTGAACAAATAAATACTATAGTTAGAATTTTTTCTTAGCAAAACTATGGTTAATTTGTGGTTATCATGGTCCATTTTTTATTTGTATAGTAAAACCATGGTAAATTTTTATAAGGGGAGAGAGACAGGGCCAGTGTGTGTGCTTAACAGAACATCTGAGAAGTTCACTAAATTCCTGCCGTCTCCACGACTTTACCTAAACCCTTTTCTTTTTTTCCCGTACATTTTCTGTGAAAATCATTCCAAACACTATCATCGCAATTTCTTCCTGCATATTGTCCACCATGCTTATTCTGAAGTCTCACAAGATTATACGAGATTTCCTGTGTTCACAGTCGAGACTCGGGTTGAAAATCTGTTAGTGTGTGGTGTGCTGTCTTTGTCACATCATGGCACACCACACACTATAGGAGCAAAACGGTTCAATCTAGGATTTTTTATCCTCATGTTTGTGGTCTATCACATTTTGAAAATCTTATAAAATGTAAAAAATCCTTTGGTGTGTACCCAGTATTAGGCAAATGCTACCCAAGTATTTGAAAGTTAAGCAGCAAGCTAATTGGCTACTGATACAGCAGGAACCAATCAGCTTTGCCCTATAGATAAGGATGTGATTTTGAACAGGTGAGTAAAATAACCTATTAGCCTGCACTATCTAGGGCCTTATCATACACCCGTCACAATGCAGTGGCAGACGCGACGCAAGTGTTTTTTGCTAGTTTCAGCCCAACGCAGTTATCATTTTCACGTACTGCGCCACATTGTTTAAATAGCAAATGCGTTTGCGCCCATTTGTGTGCCTATGGGTGTGCTGGTCTTAAAATGAGGTGTGTTCAGGCGCATTGTTGGCGCGTTGCTATTTTGAGGCAACTAAAATAGACTGCGCCATTGACCAACTGAAACCTGGTCTAAAGTCAATAGCGCAATATATTTTTTTGTTATTTAAAGAGCGCGTTAGTAATGTGCGCCTAGGTGGGTTCACAACACGCGTAAATGGGATACGTTTCCTTGCTAGATAAGCGTTCAGTTTTGCAAATTCCACCATATTAATAGCAATCCGCCATAGCACGAACGCAACTAGGGAATGGGAAATGAGACATGTTACGCCCAAAACACACCTATTACTCATTAAGACAATAGGGACAACCCTTTTAGACCATGTGCTGGGTGCGCTGACCATTTTTCCCGTCGTTAAAGTAGCAAAAGTGGATTTTTGTGCACTTGCGCAGTGTTGTTTAGACCATGGTGAGCTTAGGAACCTGCATTGGCTTCCAGTACATGCCCATATTGATTTTAAAACTCTTATTTTAACATATAAAGCTGTACATGGAATTGCACCATCATATATATGTGATTTAATTATGTTGTATATGCCCTCTCGATCTCTCCGCTCCACCCACTCTTTTCTACTTAAACAGCCTTCTTGCAGACTGAAAACGATGGGTGAAAGAGCTTTCTCTGTGGCAGCCCCCAGGTTGTGGAATGCACTTCCCTTAACTGTTAGGAATGCTACAACATTAACAAGTTTTAAGAAACTGTTAAAAACACATATTTTTTTAAAAGGTGTTTGAATCTTAATTGGAGTATGTTAATGTATCTTAATTTTTTATGTATTTACTTTTCTATTGTACTTGTAGCGCGTTGGGTACAAGAAAAGCAAAATATAAATCAAATATTATTAAATAGTATTATTATTATTATTCTTAAAATAGCGCCCCTAGAGTTTCATGCCAGAACTTTTATGGAAGATTATTGAATTATCATTTGAGTTCGCCATTTTATTTGTTTATTATCTGGTGATTTTAAAATCAACAAAACTAAACAGTAAATGTGAAGTGATAATGTGAATAGATTTCATATTATTTCTGAAGAGAAAGCAAAGACAAAAGGCAAGTGTATGGTTTAATTTGAAGTTTATTGAACATATTTTGATATTGAGACATTTATTTATCTTTTTTTTTTTTTATCTGTATAAATAAACCTAACTGTTAATTTTTGTCATACTTACCTCATTGTGTTGATTGAAGTCATTATACAGTGACATTTCCTAGTTGAAATAGGGGAGAGGATAGAATTAGTGCATAGTCGAGAGACACTTTAAGATCCTGATGCGTCCCTCTGGTCACAGGCATAAGGGGCGCTACATAAAGGTTTTTTAAATGACAAAACATTCACTTACATGTATTTAAGAAAAAAAAATATCAGCCAAGACTGACATGTAATGCAAACAATCACAGTTTGCTTTGTTCCGCGTCATGTGTAGTGTGAAAATGTAAAGTCAATGGGTCTCATTCATGAAACACGAACAGAACGAATTTTTGTGTAAATCGTGTGTAAAGTGGTTCTGGCGTAAATTTTCAGATTCATTAAAATGTTCGTATCTTCAAAATGTTAGTTGGTACGAAAGAAATCTACACCTGCTCCCAGCCACGCGTAAATAGTGTAACGATTGAGAAAGGAAGCAAAAATGCAAGTAAAAACTCTTTATTGTAATATTGATGATATAATTGGTCTGAGTCCAGAGACGGTAGGCTAGCGGCGCAGGGACCCCGATGGTCAGATATATCCAGTGCAGTAGTGAGGGTGATGAGAGTCCAGAGGTGAGAAAATCCAACGTCAATCCACAGGAACATGAACATGAACAGGAACAAGGCAGGAACGAGACTCGAGACGCTGACGGGAACAAACACCAGGACACCACAAACAACCATCTGACAAAGTAGATGAGAAAGTGGTGAGTACGAGCCGACACGCCCCCAAATCAGCAAACACACACACACACACACACACACACAACAACAGAACACGAGACAAGAAGGAGACATAGGATTTATGAACCGTGACAGTACCCCTATAAGCTTTAGGTGCAAGCTTATTAGAAACAGAGCGGAGAGGAATGTCCTTGGTAGAAAGCCACACTTTGGAACCGACGACATATACGGGAGGCTTACGCCGGTGGCTATCGGCTTTGGCCTTGGTGCGCGCCCCCACTCGGAGTAGAGTCTCACGGGCTCTAGTCCAAGTGCGGCGACACCTCTGGACAAAGGCGTGGGCAGAGGGGACCGCGACTTTGGATTCCAGACTAGGAAAAATTGGTGGCTGGTACCCTAGACTACACTCAAACGGTGATAGGCCCGTGGATGACACTGGCAACGTGTTGAGGGCGTACTCCACCATAGACAGTTGCTGACTCCAAGTGGAAGGATTCTTGGACACTAAACACCGCAACGTTCTCTCCAAATCTTGGTAGGCTCGCTCTGTTTGACCATTGCTCTGGGGATGGAACCCAGAGGACAGACTGACAGTCGCACCCAGGAATTTACAAAACTCTCGCCAAAATTTGGACACACATTGGGGTCCTCTGTTAGAAACCACGTCTGTTGGGAGGCCATGTAATCGAAAGACGTGGTTAACGACAATCAACGCTGTCTCCTTGGCTGAGGGTAATTTGGGCAAGGGAATGAAATGGGCCGCCTTCGAGAACCGATCCACCACGGTCAAAACTACCGTGTGACCCTGGGAGGGCGGTGATAAAATCTAGAGCGATATGGGACCAGGATCTCGAAGGCACCGGCAGCGGTTGCAGTAACCCATCCGGAGGTCGATTGGAAGTCTTACCCGTGGCGCAAACTGAGCAAGCCAAGACAAAATTGTGAACGTCATGAGCCATAGACGGCCACCAGAATCGTTGCTTGACTAAAAATCTAGTGCGATTAACTCCTGGATGGCAAGCCACATTGGAACAATGTCCCCACTGAATAACGCTGGACCGTAAACCCTCAGGCACAAATAAACGATTCGGTGGACAACGAGTCGGAGGTGTTAGGTCCCTTCTAAGGCCTTCTTGACCTTCGATTCGATCTCCCATGTGAGTGTAGAGATGAATAGGGTCTCTGGTAAAATGCACTCGGGAGTAGACGGGAGTTCGGAACGGTCAACAATACGCGAAAAAGAGTCGTTTGATGTTCTTGGAACCCGGGCGGTACGAGAGAGTAAAATCAAAACGACAGAAAAAAAGAGCCCACCGAGCCTGCCTGGAGTTTAGTCTTTTAGCAGTCCGAATGTATTCCAAGTTCTTGTGATAGGTCCAGACGATAAAAGGTACCCCCGACCCTTTTAACCAGTGGCGCCACTGACTGCTATGCTAATGCTAACTTGACTGCCAACAACTCTCTGTTGCCAATGTCATAATTACGCTCGGCAGGGGATAGACGATGAGACAAAAACGCGCAAGAATGCATCTTGTCGTTTGAAGGAGAACGCTGGGATAGCACTGCACCTGCACCTACCCCCACCTCTGACGCATCGACCTCCACCACGAACTGACGTGATGGATCAGGGGTTATCAGAATAGGGACTGAAACGAAGCAACCCTTCAGTTTGGCAAACGCAGCCTCGGCTACGTCTGACCACCTGAATGTCGTTCTGGGGGAGGTCAAGGCGGTCAGAGGTGTGGCTAGTTGGCTGAAATTGCACATGAACCGCCGGTAGAAGTTGGCGAACCCCAGAAACGTCAGTAGGGCCTTACGGGAATCTGGACTTGGCCAATCCACCACAGCCTTGACCTTCTCAGGATCCATGCGCATTCCCTCATCCGAGATGATGTAACCTAGAAAAGGAACAGACTGTGCATGAAAAGCGCATTTCTCCGCCTTGACAAAAAGCCCATTCTCTAGCAACCTCTGAAGCACTTGCCGGACATGCTGCACGTGTTCCTGAAGAGACAATGAAAAAATCAAAATGTCATCCAGGTAAACATATATAAACTGATCGACCATGTCTCGCAATTCGTCATTGACCAGTGCCTGGAAGACCGCTGGGGAGTTGGAAAGGCCGAAAGGCATAACCAAGTATTCAAAGTGCCCCCTGGGAGTGTTAAAAGCGGTCTTCCACTCATCCCCCTCCCTGATGCGGACCAAATGATAAGCATTCCGTAAATCCAATTTCGTGAAGATAGATGCTCCCGCAACCTCTCGAAAGCTGAAGGCATCAATGGCAAACATGCGGGGAAGAGAAGCATGTCCGAGACTTACTGAACACCTCCTTCAGGTCCAGGTACTCCGTGGGCACGTTAGATAAATCCACTGCCTCCTCCTGAAACACAGGGACAGAAACAGACGAACAGGCAGACACAAGACAAGACTTATGACAATAACTGCTCCATGCCAACACAGATTTAAGCTGCCAGTCCACTTTGGGGTTGTGACGAGTGAGCCAGGGGTGACCAAGCTGGGTGCAAGAGGAGTGTCCAGAATTAAAAGGAGATGGTCTCGGTATGATTGGCCGATGTGATGAGGGTGATGTCTTCGGTGGCCAGTTAAATGGTTGGGAGTTCTTGACCATTGAGGGCATTAAATCTTTTTTTTTTTTTAGGACCTGATACCTGGACCTATGTAGGCTACGCTTGAAAATAAAATGTGCCGTTTTGAATGAACTTATGATAATAAAACTTAAATTTCTGCATTTGAGAAATTTTTCTTTTTCATTTGCTTTTGAGAAGACATGTTGATATGCTTCGTTTGGTGTCATAATATGATGCCCATATATAGTTGTCAGTCTGATATAATGGGCGGGATTTATGGTAATTGAGAATGAGCGTGCACGCGTGTCCCATTTACGACTGGTTGGAATTCATTAACACACACACACATTTCACTATCACATCTGACGTTTACGAAGTATTTGTGAATCAGGAGAAGAGTTTTCGGGAAGGTCTCTTTACGCGCAAATCACTCACATATTTGCTTGTATGTTTACGAATGTTTCATGAATGAGACCCAATGTCCTTACAATTACGGACCGGCATACATCTAATAAATTAATCATTCAAGAACTTTTGTAAATTTACTGCAACAATAGAGCCGCAAACTTCACATACTTTTGAAAATCCAGCATTCAGTTGATCCTGATGAGCGCTCATTGTCACTTGTAAACATGACGGCATTCTTCTTCCATGAGGGGTTTCTTTAATGTCATTCACTATCGTTTTGAGGCTCTTTTTTTAAAAAAAGTCTAAAAGTTCAGGCACAGTTTAGGCACTGGTACCGTTTTGAAAGTATCGGTTTGGCACCGGTATTGAAAAACCCCCAGACAATTCCCAACCCTAGCTATGTGTGCCTGGCCCTTTAGTTTTGAGTATGATAAATGGGGCTTATACTTGTTTTCTCTGCTGCTGTATGCTAGTATTTTACTCCTGCATCAAATGCAAGACTGTAAAGCACCTTTCTTAAACAAATAAGGCATTGTTTGATGTTTCATATTAGCAAAGATTAATATTTAAACGTGAATGCCCATACCTGTTCTGGAAACAAGAAGTTCCCAGAATTTAGTGATGGTGCTTAATGGAGATGCTGTATAGCAGTGTTTCCACCAAGAGAATAGAAATGTACCACAAACATTTAGATTTACGAGTCATTATTTTACGATATTTGGAATAGAACTAAAATATTTGAATTGATATTCTATTATATATGTTGTCTGAGTTACATTGCTAATGCGTTACTACTTGTGTCCTGGCCCTGCCAGTTTTATGAGGTCAAATGACCTCTCATGGCTATGGAAGGAATAGCAGGAAGATTGAAGTGTGTGACCTCAATAATGTGGGACGATGATGTAATTATATTCAGACTGAATCAGCCTTTAGCCCTATTCGCATGGGATTAGTACTATATGGGGACCTGTAGTCATTTGTAATAATACAAATAGAAGAGCAAAAACAAAAATAATGATTATATGGAGATGAATGGTATAGCAGCATGCGGTAAGGAACATTCTTCTGTTTATGATATATCATACAGATAGACCTATAATCACGGCAAGACATTTCCAAGCAATAGCCTCGACGTCATCCGGGAGAAAAGTCAGTAAATTTGAGTATAATCACAGGCTTCGGTTATCCCGTGCGAATGCACCACACGAAATTCAGATGTGGGGGGGTAATTTCTAAATCACACGAGGTCCCCAGATAGTACTAATCCCGTGCGAATAGGGCTTTAGGTTGCGTTCGAAACCGCATACTTCCCTACTATATAGTAGGGGAAAAGCAGTAGGCGAGCGAAAAAGTACGTATGTACGAATCCTTAATATTCATAAAAGAGTAGGCGAGAATCACCTGGGTGACGTCAAGTCAAGTCAAGTCAAGTCAAATATATTTATATAGCGCTTTTCACAATACAGATTGTATCAAAGCTGCTTCACAGTATCAATCAAAACAACTTAACAATGTTTGTTTATTACTGGAAAAAAGACATCCAAGTTTGGTAGAGCTGATCAATGGTATGATTGGGTAATTAATTTGAATATCCCCAACTAAGCAAGCCAAAGGCAACAGTGGCAAGGAACCGAAAAACTCCATCAAGTGACCCAATGGTGTCCTAAAACTCCATCAGATGACCCAATGGAGAAAAAAAAAAACCTTGGGAGAACCCAGGCTCAGTCGGGGGCCAGTTCTCCTCTGGCGTTTATGAACTAGAGGCCGAATTTACAGTAACTGTTAGATAAAAAATGTATATGAATGCCTGGCTAAATAGATGCGTCTTTAGTCTAGTTTTAAACTGGGAGAGCGAGTCTGAGCAACAAACAATATCAGGAAGGCTATTCCAGAGCTTCGGAGCTAAATGTGAAAATGCTCTCCCTCCTTTGGTGGATCTGGATATCCTAGGAATGACCAGAAGCCTCGAATTTAGTGATCTTAAAGAGCGTACTAATTCTTTCGAGATTCGGACATGCGTATATGTTGCGAGTCATCAGAGTCTGAGAGATCCATTTGCAGTTTGGTTTATTAATAAATCAGAAATAAACAAACAAGGGGAAAGCAGACTAATACGTGGTGAGACAACAGGCAAGGGTCGATGAAGGCGGAATCCGATATTCAAGCAAAGGTCGGGGCATGCAGCGAGCAGAACACTGTCCAATATCCAGGCAACGGTCGAAGTAGGCTGGCAGCAAACTGGACTAATTCTAGGAACAGAGATACCAGGTAGACAAAATACAGGAGGAGAATGCTCAGGATTGATCACAGTAGTAATGCAAAACTTCGCACGGAACAAAGTGTGAGTGGTGGCTATAAAGCCCAGAAGATGAGGGACAGCTGGAAGAGGTGATTAGAGTCAGAACAGCTGTTGAATGTAATGAGGGGAAGCTAATATTTGGGCGAAAGCACCCTCTGGTGACTTGAAAGGGAAGTTCCAGAGTCTGGGAATGTGATAGTATACTAATAGTGCATTCGAATATGCCTACTTTCCTACTATATAGTAGGAGAAAACAGTACATAAAAGAAGTTGTATGTTCGAAACATCAGTATTCATAAAAGAGTAGGCGAGAAGTTCCTGGATGACCTACTGCTTCTGCCCAGATTCTGAAGCACCCATCGACAGATACTTTTCTATCCCAGGAGGCCACGGGAGAGCATACGTCATTATCGAACATCACGGAGATCAGCGATGCGGGTGTTTTCAAATGTGAGTAAACACGGTTCCTTGTGTTAAAATGTGTTGAAATACAGTAGAGTTGTCACATTGTTAATGTGTTCTGTTCTGTGTTGTGATCCTGTTTTCCCCTGTCATTGTGATTTTTGGTTTAGTCCTGTTAGTTTTCCCGCTCCTCGTTTGTGTTCAGTTTCTTTACCTGTGTTTAGTTAATTATCTCGTTTGGTTCAGTTCATTTAAGCCCTGTGTTTTCTCCCAGTGTTTGTTGGTCGTCGTCTTTGTATGGTTGTGTGTCTTGAAGTCCTGAGTTTTGTTCTTTTGTTCCTGTTTGTTTTGGGAAATTTAAGTTTGTAAAATAAATCTCCTAAACTACAGCTACCGTGTCCTCATCTTCAGCTACCTGCACCAACAACCTGACAAGAGTAAACTGTTGAATTGTTGAAGATGTTAAGATATTAGAGTAGACAGTATAGTATAGTTGTGATTTTGCTGTAAAAACACGTTCTATTATGTATTGCTATCAGAGGAGGTCCAGTAAGCACACATCTCCAAAGTGGATGTACATAAACCATATACATCTTAAAGATGCTAATTTTAAATGTCTATTTACACCTGACAGCAAAATCTTCTAGAAATACTGCAGATGAGCACATCACAACACGAAAGGCATCTGACGTATGTGTGCTATTTTAGTATTTACTGTTGTGTCGACACTGTTTACATTAGATAAATGTGCCGTAAGTAAGGTAAATAAACAGATCTATAAAGTAACTAAACATAAGTTATCTATTTTAATTGTCCATTAGTACTGTTGATAAATTGTGGAACATTTGGGGGAGAGGAGAGTGGCTCATGAAGCTGAATGTTGCATCAAAGGCTTTGAATGAGTATACTACAGAAATGAATAACAAAATCTATTTAAATCTTAAATTGTAGTTTATTTAATTATTGTAATTTCAAACAGAGTTATTACAGCACTTTAATGATTCGGATCTGAAATGTCTGCAGACTGGTGTGAGCACTGAGGATAGAGAGCCCGGAGCTGAGACTGATAGCATATTGCGTAGCTTAGCAATGTTTCTAAGGTGGAAAAAGGCTGTTTTTGTAACATATGAAAAATGATTTTCAAAAGACAGGTTGCAGTCTAATAAAATACCCAGGGGCCTGATGTATGAAGCCCGGTTGAAGTTATTCAATTAGATTGGTAATATTATTTTCTAATATTTTATTTATTGTATTCCCCTAATTGTATTAATAATATTATTTTGATTGAAAAGAAAGAAAAATGTATGATTACGTGTTATGTTAAAAGTACTTGCCATTGTTAAGAGTTGTGATTGGTTAAAGGCTGGCGGGGCGGGAGAAAAAAAAAAAAAGGAAGATCCGGTAGGGAGGAGGAGGCGGAAAAAAGATAGAACGTGTCTGAGTGTTAGAGTGAGTATAAAAATACCATCTTATGACGGTTGTCGATAAGAGAACTGATTTAATGTTGGTATAACGTTGTTTGAACGTGAGGGGATAGAAATTTCCCCTTTGATAGTCGAATGACTGAGTAGCGCACGTATTCTCAAGAAACCGTGCTATTCACACGTGAGAGACTAGCGAGGTCGCGTTGGTGAAAAACTACCGTGTGCCGCTTCTCTTGCCAAACCTAGAAGACATCCCAGATAGCGCCCTGAGATACCAGGACTTCTCAGTGGTTCCTCTGGCAACGCTGGATGAGTTCGCCGATCTGCCGTCAGTTCATTACGGACCGTAATCCCCTTTGCTGAAAGTGCGTCACATGAAAGCCGGCTCGAACAAACATTGGTAAGACTGTAGTTTATTTTGTTTGCTCATTGAGCGAAGTGGCAATCTGTTTTGTGCCTCAACGAACCCCAGCATCGTATCAGGCCTGCAACGGGGTATTTATTTTATTTGTTGCAATTTTGAACGCTGACACCTGGGTGTTTTGATTACTTTTGTGGGACGTTTATCTGAACAGTAACCTTTGTGTTGAGACAACAAAGATTCGTTGGACTTGAGTAGTAATCAACACATTGTTTCCTTGGTGATATTTGGGGCAGTTTGTGTATGTACTGTCCATCTTATCGTCTGTTATATTGAGAAAATACCAGAGTGATATATTATTTTACATAGGGAATATTAATACAGTGTTGTATTTGGGAATTTTGAGTTTGAAAGGAGAAAATATCCTTTTATTGTAAAACTTTAAAGGGTTAACTTTTATTTTCAATTGCTATTTGAATTTTATTATTTTATTTGAGTAAACTACTAAAAGTTTCTATTTCATTTACAAGAGTTTGTGGTTATTTTATTGAAATAAAGTTAATAATATTCAGGGGCTATTTAGAGAGATCTAACACTAAACTAACCCAGGGCCCCTCCCGCTTAAATCTCAGGGAGAGGGCGCTACATAAATGGAGGCACCGCTGGGATCTTATAGTTTTCTCTGATATTATTTAGCTTTATTTAAATAAAAAATAAAAAAAAACAACTACCAAAATGCAGCAGTTTAGAGAAGAGCTTAGGGGCTGGTGCAGGGGAGAAACATTGGATGAAGACCATGCGTTAATGGTTATTGTACCTGTGGATCTGGATGTAGCACAGATTGAAGAGACAATGCAGACAATCAAGTGCCTGGGTCGCGTACGAGTAAGAGGTAGGATGTTCAGAGACAATCTCAAGTGTTTCCTTGTTCTCTGTGAGAGTAAAGAGAAATTTGATCCAAAATTAGTACCCCCTGAAGTCTTGCCAGTTTCTGGAGCAGAACCTTGGAAAATTGTCACCTCTAATGGAGATGATACTAGTTCTGAGGACTTTGCTAGAAAAGTGCACACCCTACTTCAGAGTGAAGGGAAAAAAGTTGAGGATATTAAGGCCATGTTTTCATCCTCTGCGTCCGAAAACTCTTCGTCTGATGCTATTATCCGCGCTGTTGGAGATCTGTTAGAAAAGACTGGAAAGACTTCAAGTGAAGTAGGAGGTTATAGACGGTTGAGGATGTTCTCTGGTGCGATACCTACCCCTGCAGGTGAGGAACCATTTGAACACTGGATGGAACAAGCATGTTTGATGGTTGAAGAAAGTGAGTGTCCTGTCAAAGAAAAGAAAAGGAGGATCATTGAGAGTTTAAGAGGGCCTGCATTAGAAATCGTCAAAGTTGTGCGTGATTCTGACATTGATGTCACTCCAGAGGAATACTTGGATGCCCTCAAACGAGCGTTTGGATCTGCCGAGTCAGGTGATGACTTGTATTTCGCTTTCCGTTTGTTACAGCAGCAAGTAGGAGAAAAATTTTCAGATTTCTTAAGGAGACTGGAGCGTGCCCTTACAAAAGTGGTTCAGAGGAGTGGCATACCGGCGGACTGCCGAGATCGAGTACGTGTTGAACAATTGCTGAGAGGTGCCGTTGGCGCTGACATGATGCTGCTTCATTTGAGACTTCGAGAAAGAAAGGCAAAACCTCCTAATTTTCTTGAGCTGTTAAGTGAAATCCGGGCTGAAGAAGAATATGAAGCTTCTCGTGCAAAGTTGACCACAAGGGTACAAAAAATCGGTACAAGTGTGGATACGGAGGGTAAGCATAAAGAGATTCAAACTCTGAAAGCTGAGATCAAAGAGTTAAAGTCCCAGTTTGCCACAATGGTAGCTCAGTCACAGCCTGTGGTAGATCACAAACCCACCTCCAGTCTTAAAACAAATGCCAGTGACATTCAACAGGAAGGAGAAATTGCTGTTCTCAAGAAGCAAGTGAAGAGCCTACAACGTAAAGTCACAGGGAATAACTGTCACCAGGATGGGGTTTCAGCTCTCACTCTGAATGCCAGTACTCCAACGAAACCACTGGTGAATCCAAGAAAGCAGTACAATGATTCAGAAGAGTATTTTTGCTACAACTGTGGAGAGGAAGGGCATATTGCACCACGATGTCAAAATCCTGAGAATAAGGATAAAGTCATTCAAAAATTGATTCGGTCAAACAGAAAAATGAAATGGGGTCAAAAAGAAATGCCCTCAGAGACCGAAAAGAATACCTCCTGTTCAGCGAAAAAGAGTGCTGTTAGTTCAGTTGGTGGAAAGCAAATTCCAGATGGACTGATTGGACCCCCCTCTACTGTACAGTTGCGTGTAAATGGACAGCCATGCTCTGCTTTATTGGACAGTGGGTCCCAAGTGACCATAATCTTTGAGAAGTGGTACAGAAAATATCTACCTGAGGTTCCAATCCATCCTGTGTCTGGATTGGCTGTATGGGGTTTAAGTGACTCCAGTTATCCGTATATAGGGTATGTAGTAGTGAACATTGAATTCCCAAAGAAAGCCACGGGTAGCTCAGAAAGTCTTTCAGTTCTGGCACTGATTTGTCCTGGTCCTACAAGCCCTGACCAGACTGCTGTGATCATCGGCACCAACGCCAGTCTGTTCACCCGTTTGGCCCAGTTATGTAAGGAGTCAACAGGAACAGATATTGCACATACCTTGGGTATTAAAATTGAGCCCACCTTAGAGAAGGATATTCCATCTTGTTCGACCGCTATTATACCTTTTGACATGGATGATGCTATTGGATGTGTGAAGTGGTCTGGTCCAGAACCCCTGAGTCTGTCACCCAGAGGTGAGTGGTGCGCAAAATGTGAGGTGGAAATAACAGAGCCTCTTGAGAAAAGTGTACTGATGATAGATGCGTCTTCTGTGACTTCACTTCCGGCTGGAGTGTTAGTACAAACCGTCATTGTGCCAAGTGAGGCAATGGAAAACAGTCATTTACTAGTGCCCTTGCAAAATGAATCCATGAAAGAAGTGACCATTCCGGTAGGAACTGTCCTTGGCCATTTGTACTTAGCAGACCCGGTTAGCCCTTCTTCCGTGAGTGAAACTGTTGATGAGATGATTGATCCAAAACTGTTCAACTTTGGGGATTCACCCATTCCAGCAGAATGGAGAGAGAGACTGCAACAAAAGTTGAGCAAAATAACCAAAGTATTCTCGCTTCACGAGTGGGATGTAGGACTCGCTAAGGGAGTAGAGCATAAGATACGGCTTTCGGATTCAAGACCCTTTCGAGAGCGCTCTAGGCGTCTAGCACCCGCAGATATAGACGATGTGAGGAAACATCTCCAAGACCTCTTGACTGTTGGTATTATTAAAGAGTCACGCAGCCCATATGCATCCCCAATCGTGATTGCAAAGAAAAAGAATGGAGCCGTCCGTATGTGTATTGATTATCGAACCCTGAATGCAAGAACTGTTCCCGACCAATACACAACACCCAGAATTGACGATGCACTGGACTGTTTAGCAGGTAGTCAGTGGTTTTCTGTTCTCGATTTAAGAAGTGGCTATTATCAGATAGACATGGCAGAAGCCGACAAGGAAAAAACTGCTTTTATATGTCCATTAGGATTTTTCCAATTCGAGAGGATGCCACAAGGGGTCACTGGAGCGCCGGCGACGTTCCAGAGACTAATGGAGAGAGTAGTCGGGGACATGAATCTACTCCAAGTTTTGGTGTATCTAGACGATTTAATAGTCTTTGGAAGGACCCTGGAGGAGCATGAGGAGAGGCTCATGAAAGTACTGGATCGTCTGGAGGAGGCTGGGTTAAAGGTGTCCATTGACAAATGTAATTTTTGCCAGAACCGAGTGAAGTATGTTGGCCATATAGTATCCAACGATGGGATAGCAACAGACCCTGACAAAATTGAGGCTGTGATCAGTTGGCCCCAACCATCAGACCTGAAATCCCTGCGATCATTTTTAGGATTCTGTGGCTACTATCGTCGGTTCATTGCTAATTACTCTTCCATTGTTAGGCCATTGACTGAGCTTACTAAGGGCTATGCGCCGACGCAACAAGGAAAGAAGGCAGGCAAAGAAAAGAGCGTGACCTATTTCAAGGAATCAGAGCCCTTTGGAGATCGATGGGATGAATCCTGCACATCCGCCTTTCAGCAAATAATTCATTGTTTAACACATGCTCCTGTTTTAGCCTTTGCAGATCCCAGTAAGCCATACATCCTCCATGTTGATGCTAGCTTGAAGGGCCTTGGGGCTGTGTTATATCAAGAGCACCTGGAAGGATTGCGGCCAGTGGCTTTTGCAAGCAGAAAATTTAGACCAGCAGAACAAAGGTACCCCATTCATCAGCTGGAATTCCTTTCATTGAAATGGGCAGTCGTGGACAAATTCCACGATTACTTGTATGGGGCTAAGTTTCATGTCAGAACCGACAACCCACTCACATATGTGTTGACATCTGCTAAGCTGAATGCAACAGGCCACAGGTGGCTAGCAGCTCTTGCTACATATGATTTTAGCATTCAGTATAGACCTGGAAAGAACAACACAGATGCTGATTTGTTGTCCAGGAGATTTGTGGATGAAGATGAAGCTGATAAGTGGAGGGACATACCTGTGTCTGGTGTAAAGTCCATATGTCAGCGAGTGAGTTCTCAGGTGTCCTCGGAAGCCAATCCCAGATATGTAGAACAGCTAGGAGCCCCTCCAGAGTCCATACCAGAAGCTTATGCCTATCCCACCAGGTTGGAGCTTAATTCTTTACAGTTGCTGTCTCAACCGGAGTTGATCAAAGCTCAGAACGAAGATCCGACTGTAAGACAGGCGATAATTGCCATAAAGGAACGAAAGTGGTCAACCAAAATAACAGATCCCGAGGTGGTGGCATTGAGGCATGAAGCTGGAAAACTACTGATGAAAGATGGATTGCTTCAGCGAGTAACCAAAAAGTCTGACAGAGAATTCTTTCAATTGGTTTTGCCCACCAAGTTCCGAGAAGTAGTTCTTAAAGCTATGCATGAGGATCTAGGTCATCTGGGGGTAGAAAGGATTACCGAACTTTTGAGAAATCGATTCTACTGGCCCAAGATGTCTCTTGATGTGCAAGAATATGTCAAGAACTGTGGAACTTGCATTACTCGTAAGAGTCCATGTCAAAGAGCTGCTCCATTGCATCAGATAACGAGTAGTGGACCAATGGACTTAGTGTGTATCGATTTTCTTTCAGTGGAACCAGATTCAAAAGGGTTGGGCAACGTGTTAGTAATTACCGATCACTTCACACGTTATGCACAAGCGTTTCCCAGTAAGAATCAAAAAGCTCTTACTGTTGCTAAAATACTGGTCGAGAAGTACTTCATTCATTATGGCCTACCAGCACGCATTCACTCAGATCAGGGTCGTGATTTTGAGAGTCGACTGATAAAGGAGTTGTTGAACCTGCTTGGTATCAGAAAATCAAGAACAACACCATATCATCCTCAGGGTGACCCGCAGCCTGAGCGGTTCAATCGTACCCTCTTAGCCATGCTTGGAACCCTGAGTGCGGAGAAAAAACGAAGTTGGAGCCAACAGATACCCTACTTGGTGCATGCCTACAATAGTACCAAGAATGATGCTACCGGGTACTCACCCTATTTCCTGATGTTCGGGAGAGAAGCCCGGCTACCTGTAGACATCTGTTTTGGAACTTCACCAGATGGGATGGATGATGTGTCACACTCACAGTACATCAGCAATATGAAAAAAGATCTAAAACTGGCTTACCGGTTAGCAATGGAAGAGGCAGACAAAGTCCATCGAAGGAATAAAAGATCATATGACAAACGAGTGTCATTTCAATCCTTGAATTCTGGGGATCGTGTGTTGATCAAGAACTTAGGGTTGAAGGGGAAACACAAGCTTGAAACCAGATGGAAGCCAGTGCCCTATGTAGTCTGTGAAAAACTCCCTAATATACCAGTATACCGGGTAAAACCTGAAACGGGAAATGGAAGTGTCAGAACACTTCACAGAGACCACCTGTTACCCATAGGGCAACTGGTGAGGTGGCCACCAAACAAAGTGGAAACCAACCCGGTGAGGAGAAAGAAAAGAATTGATGTTGATGCTCCGGCACTGACAAATGAAGATGCATCATCCTCTGAGACCTCATCTGAGTATGAATACAGTGTTTCAAAACCTTACAGATCATATTTGGAGGGGACACTGAAAAAGAATGACACTTTGCCCAGACAGTCAGACTTGGGATGCCAGGAAGGGAACCTGATCCAGGAAGGCCTTTGTACTGAGGAAGAGTACTTGTTACCTGAAGAGGATGCAGAGAGTGATGTTTCAAGTTCGCCTAGTTCATCTGCAGAAAATGAAGAAGAAAGTCAAGAAGACTCAAGCGAGGAAGTTGAAGAAAGTGAACCAGTTAGGGAAAAAAGGAGAGTTAAGCCAGTTGTTAAGCTCACCTATGATGAGCCAGGGAGGTCAAAAGATCAGCCCCTAACTATAGTTCACAGAGGAGTAATCATTCAAATAGGCAAGAAAGTCAATCACAAGAAACGTAAAGCAGTAGTGTAGGGATCATCCTACAAGGAAAAATTAGGTAGTGTAAGTCTGTATGGGGACATCCAGACATTTAAAGGGGGGAGGGTGAAGCCCGGTTGAAGTTATTCAATTAGATTGGTAATATTATTTTCTAATATTTTATTTATTGTATTCCCCTAATTGTATTAATAATATTATTTTGATTGAAAAGAAAGAAAAATGTATGATTACGTGTTATGTTAAAAGTACTTGCCATTGTTAAGAGTTGTGATTGGTTAAAGGCTGGCGGGGCGGGAGAAAAAAAAAAAAGGAAGATCCGGTAGGGATGAGGAGGCGGAAAAAAGATAGAACGTGTCTGAGTGTTAGAGTGAGTATAAAAATACCATCTTATGACGGTTGTCGATAAGAGAACTGATTTAATGTTGGTATAACGTTGTTTGAACGTGAGGGGATAGAAATTTCCCCTTTGATAGTCGAATGACTGAGTAGCGCACGTATTCTCAAGAAACCGTGCTATTCACACGTGAGAGACTAGCGAGGTCGCGTTGGTGAAAAACTACCGTGTGCCGCTTCTCTTGCCAAACCTAGAAGACATCCCAGATAGCGCCCTGAGATACCAGGACTTCTCAGTGGTTCCTCTGGCAACGCTGGATGAGTTCGCCGATCTGCCGTCAGTTCATTACGGACCGTAATCCCCTTTGCTGAAAGTGCGTCACATGAAAGCCGGCTCGAACAAACATTGGTAAGACTGTAGTTTATTTTGTTTGCTCATTGAGCGAAGTGGCAATCTGTTTTGTGCCTCAACGAACCCCAGCATCGTATCAGGCCTGCAACGGGGTATTTATTTTATTTGTTGCAATTTTGAACGCTGACACCTGGGTGTTTTGATTACTTTTGTGGGACGTTTATCTGAACAGTAACCTTTGTGTTGAGACAACAAAGATTCGTTGGACTTGAGTAGTAATCAACACATTGTTTCCTTGGTGATATTTGGGGCAGTTTGTGTATGTACTGTCCATCTTATCGTCTGTTATATTGAGAAAATACCAGAGTGATATATTATTTTCCATAGGGAATATTAATACAGTGTTGTATTTGGGAATTTTGAGTTTGAAAGGAGAAAATATCCTTTTATTGTAAAACTTTAAAGGGTTAACTTTTATTTTCAATTGCTATTTGAATTTTATTATTTTATTTGAGTAAACTACTAAAAGTTTCTATTTCATTTACAAGAGTTTGTGGTTATTTTATTGAAATAAAGTTAATAATATTCAGGGGCTATTTAGAGAGATCTAACACTAAACTAACCCAGGGCCCCTCCCGCTTAAATCTCAGGGAGAGGGCGCTACATGTATAAACATTGTGTACGCACAAAATGGGCATAGAAATATGTGTACGCATTTTTCCACGCACATATCGGGATTTATAAAAAATAAACTTGGCGTAAATAAGTGCGCACCGTAAGGATGCTCTTGACCGTGCGTACGCACATTCTGGAGACAAAGGGAATTGGCGACATCGATGGTGAGCTAGAGTTATGTCTTTTGGTCACTTTTAGACAGAAATTCTAAAGAAGATTAAACATATACAGAAAGATAATACAAATATGATTTCACTCACCAAGCCTATCACTTGAAGCAAATCTCCATCCCTTCTTAAATATCCGCACCAGCGAGCGCGCTGGGCCATTAGTGAAACTAACGCATAGCCTATCTAACGGCAGATCTTCATTATGAGTCCTAATCACCTAATCATAAAAACACTGCATGTTCACAATAACAGTTTAAATAAATGAAATAATTATTTAAACTATGTTTTACTTCTGTAAACATTTAGATTCAATATGCCAAATTCTCATTAAATTAGTTAAACACTTAAACTAAATGAAATCATTACTGAGAAGTAATGATTTCATGAACTCACAACATTTTTTATATTCAATAAATAGAAATATTTGTTGTGGAACACGTTTCCTCTGGCATGCTGTGTTTTAATGTTTTAACTACAGAGATAATTGCTTATCATAGCAGATTGTCTGAGAAAATTGTTTCGTGCAAATAATGCACAACAAGGTCTGTTTCCGTTCAAAATATAAATCAATTATAAATAATATTTGGCCAGTTGAAAAGATTGAGAAAAACTTTCTCTGAAATGTATTTTACACTATTTGATTTATGTATTCAAAAACAAGGCTAGGCTACTAAATGTTTTTTATTAATGCAATGTGATGGCACATCCATAATTTATATTTTCCTAATGTCTTGTACCGTTAAACATATCTCGTGGATGAATAATCATACGTAAATGATATGCAGATGAGGATATGCATAGTAAAACTAGGCGTTGTAATCTCCATATATGGTTATTTCGGGGTGGAGACGCATGTGCGCACAATCTTCCGCTGACTGGGATTTATAAAGTGAATTCTGCGCAGGTTCTGGCGTACGAACGGTTTTATAAGTCTGAATATTTTTTTGCGTACGCCATTTTTGGCTTTCCAGCACACGTACACTTTTAGTAAGGATTCTACGCACAGTTTTATAAATGAGGCCCCTGGTCTTTTACTGTAGAGGATAAAGTAACAGGGCATCCTACTATGTTAAAGTTGTGCCATTCTTGCCAGTTTATCTGTGTGTGTGAGACAGTGAGTGTGTGTGTGTGCTCGTGTTTATATTACATTATGGGGACCAAATGTCCCCACAAGTATAGTAAAACCTGAAATCACCTACATTGTGGGGACCAGTCAGCGGTCCCCATGAGGAGAACAGCGTATAAATCACACTAAGTAATGTTTTTTGAAAATGTAAAAATGCAGAATGTCTCCTGTGATGGGTAGGTTTAGGGACAGGGGCAGTGTAAGGGGACAGAATATATAGTTTGTACAGTATAAAAACCATTACGCCTATGGAGAGTCCCCACAAAGATAGCGAACCAGACATGTGTGTGTGTGTGTGTCTGTGTGTGTGTGTGTGTGTGTGTGTGTGTGTGTGTGTGTTGCATTTCAGCGAGAGTCTCTTTTGTATTTTATATTTATTTATTTTTGCATATTCTCAAAATTTGCTGTTGCAGTCTTACCAGTTAATCTCTCTCTCTCTCTCTGTGTGTGTGTGTGTGTGTGTTTGTGTGTGGGGGGGTCTTATTTGCACTCTTGATGTTTTAGAGTGTCACCCCTTCATTGCTGTACACTTTTTTTCTGCACAGTGGCTGATCTGTAGCTTGTACCACCAAAAGTTTCTCTGAGTTTTCCTATTTTTTCCTATTTCCCTCATTTCCTATGTCGGTCATTTTTGACCGGGAGGAAGCTAGTGTGACTATTTTTTTACGACCATAAATGAAAATTCTGTCAGTAATTACATACCCTCATGTTGTTCCAACTCCGTAAGACTTTCGTTCATCTTCGGAACACAAATTAAGATATTTTTGATTAAATCTGAGAGCTGGATCATTCCTCCATAGGCTTCTAAGGGACTGAAACTTGTTCCCCCGAAAAGCTATTAAAGACATCGTTAAAATAGTCCAAGTGACTACAGTGGCTCAATCTTCAGTTTATTAAGCGACGAGAATACTTTTTGTGCGCAAAAACTAACAAAAATAACGACTTTATTTCAACTATTTGTTTCCTTCTCTGTGGGCCTCTAGTCAGTTAACGTAGTGTGATAGCGTAGTGCTACGTCACACGCAGGCTCACTATTGGCCGACGCTGGTCATGACATACACCACAGAAGCGCTACGCAGTTTTACTACGTGAGGCCGACCGAGAAGGAAACAAGTAGTTGAATATTTTTGTTTTTTTGCGCACAAAAAGTATTCTCGTCGCTTAATAAACTGAAGATTGAGCCACTGTAGTCTTACGGGGTTGACTTGGAACAACATAACGGTGAGTAATTACTGACAGAATTTTCATTTTTGGGTGAACTAACCCTTTAATTCGGTGTAACTGGAACATGTTTTTCACAAACGAGGACACTTACACTGCCATCTGGTGGCGTCAGAAGATACATTTTTTTAACATAAATAATTTAAAGAAGGCGGAGAACACAGGTAACATGTCACGCAGCCACTCCAGACCAAAACGTCCACAAGGTAAACAATCTAATAACATTTCATTGTTGATTCTTGTTAAGTTATGCATAAGTGTTGTATGATTAAAATGGCATGCACATTTGACAAACTTTTGTAACAATAAAGATTTACTATGCTGCTAAAGTTGATGTCCACATATGTGGACAATGGGACTTAGCTTCATTGAAAGTGTACAAGATGTTAGCAAAAAATATGAAAATTTGTAGTTGCATTGAGCTTCGCACTCGAGCGCGCGCACACACACACTCTCTCTTGCTCGATCGTGATTGCGCGCACACACACACACACACGCGGTCACTCGCGATTGCACAAACACACACACACACACACACACACACACATGCTCTGTTACACAGGTTCAAACCTCCAGGGCTTCAATTGCTGTGATCCAGGCCGGAGAGAGTGCACTTTGGCTGGGGAATGAGTTCAATTTCCACCGTGGTGGATCTCTGAAAAACATGGAAAACATTGCGCACTCACTCTCTCTCTCGCTTGCGATCGCTCGCTCGCACACACACACACACACACACACACACACACACACTTGCTCACTCACTCGCGCACACCAAAAGCCCGAAGGTCTGTAAAAATGACAAATGTCCCAAAAATGCGGTGGGTTATAATAATAATAATAATTCGTTACATTTATATAGCGCTTTATCTGGGACCTCAAAGCGCTTTACAAGGGAGGGGGGAATCTCCTTAACCATCACCAATGTGCAGCATCCACCTGGATGATGCGACGGCAGCCATATTGCGCCAGAACGCCCACCACACACCAGCTTACTGGTGGAGAGGAGACAGAGTGATGAAGCCAATCAGTATACGGGGATGATTAGGAGGCCATGATGGAGAGAGGCCAATGGGCAGATTTGGCTACTCTTTCGAAAGACATCCTGGGAGTTTTAATGACCACAGAGAGTCAGGACCTCGGTTTAACGTCTCATCCGAAGGACAGTGCTCTTTGACAGTATAGTGTCCCCATCACTATACTGGGGCGTTAGGACCCACACAGACCACAGGGAGAGCACCCCCTGCTGGCCTCATAACACCTCTTCCAGCAGCAACCTGGTTTTCTCATGAGGTCTCCAATCCAGGTACTAACCAGGCTCAGCTCTGCTTAGCTTCAGTGGACAACCAGTCTTGGGCTTCAGGGTGATATGGCTGCCGGGTTCTGAGCTCCATGCTCTCAGGTGGCCCGTCCTGGGCATTGGTCTCAAAGCTCCAGGGCCTTCAAGACAGTGACCCAAGCCTGAGAGAGTGCACTCTGGCTGGGGAGTGAGTTCAATCTCCGCCGTGGTGGAGTTCTGAAAAACATGAAACCTCCAGGAAAAGATGGGCTGATTTTTCTGAAAAGTGCATCCCAGGCATGGCACACTTCTCCTGGTTACAAATAAAGCCCATGGTGATGTTGACTCTGAAGCCAAGCTCTTAATAATGACAAAGTCCAAAATGTTCCGGTGGGTTCAGAGCTCCATGCTCTCAGACCAGCCAGGGAGGATGGCCCGTACTGGGCCAGAGTCGCCAGCCACCCCTGGAGCTCCGTCTGAAGCAAAGACGGTCCTAAAACGGACCTTCGGGATTTTGTAGAGGAGGTGGAGCAGCAGCCTTCCTGGGAACAAGTCAAGCTCAAATACCCATGGTGGATTTGACTCTGGAGTCAAGGTTTTAAAAATGACAAAGTCCAAAAAGTTGCGGTGGTCTCAAAGCTCCAGGGCCTTCAAGGCATTGACCCAAGCCTGAGAGAGTGCACTCTGGCTGGGGAGTGAGTTCAGTATCCACCGTGGTTTAAATCATTAAACCTCCAGGAAAAGACTCATGGCGCCCCCATCCTGGGCACAAATAAAGCCCATGGTGGGTTCAGGGGAACTGTTACACAGTCTTTCACCCCGGTTAAGTGTGATCCACTGTTCCCACAGATAAAAAGAACATTCCTAGTTTGGAGAAGCAGAAGTTTTGGAGTGTTACAAAAAAGAAAGCAAATTTTCAAGTTTTTTTGGATATGTTTTTTATTTGGATATTATATATTATTATGGATATTATATTTTATTATTATATTTATTTTGTTTTTCCATATCAATGTTCAGAAGTTATGCATGCAAGAGTAACAGCGAAAAAGTTTTCTGTGAATACAGACCCAGTGTCCACATACACTCTTAAAAATAAAGGTTCTTCAAAGGTTCTTTGTTGGGGTATATGGCTCCATGAAGAACCTTTAACATCCAAGGAACCTTTCCATTGCACAAAAGGTTCTTTGTAGCGCCAAGAGGTACTTTAGGTTATAAAATGGTTCTTCACCTTCAATCGCATGTGACCTCGCATTGTTGGAGTAAATTTGTGTTTCCCATACATTGATTTATTTGTGGCGGCGTGCCAAAATCTCTATGTTAACTCTGTAGCGGCCCCACAATATATTTAAACTTATACATACAAGGCAACATGTTTAGCGTGGATTTGGGCAGTTATGCATTATTTTCACATTTGCATAGTTGATGATTAGCTTCTTTTTTTTTCAACTGCAGTTTCCGTCCAAATAAAAGCTCACGTGCATGTAGAAATTTGGACAAATCTAATTTCATTTTATTTTTCAGTGCATTTGTTTTACTATATATGGCAATCACTGTAACATAAATAATAATATTAATAATAATTATTATTATTAGTTGTAGTAGTATTAGTATTAGAGACTGGGATCATTTAAAATAGGTTCGAGTCCCCACAGATTGATTAATCGAATTTTAAAATGTAGCTACATTAATTTTCTATTTAAAAATGTAGCAGTAATTTTCTTACTGATGCTGTTATTTTGTTCCATGTGTGTTTGGAGCGAACCTGTTGAATTAATTCAAATAATTCTCTCGTAATACTCAGACACTCACTGATTGCCACCTACTGGTGTTATTCTGTAATCCACAGAAAGAATCACGATCACGAACAATTCAGTGAATGAATCTTTTTGGATAACAGGATTGAACAAAATCGATTAGTCGTTGTTACCGTTCTTCTGATAATAGTAATCGAAGAAATGCACATAATATAGTCATGTAGCGCACGGAATGACAGGCCTTAGTTTACAGTGACTTTATTCTTAGTTTAGAGTCGATTCTCAATTCTCGAAGCCTTTGAATCGACAAAGTGATTCTTTTTTACTCGACTTCCAGGTTCATCCCCTCCCCCTCCATTCAGTTTTTCGCGCGTTGCCAGTGACGACGACGTGTCCTGAATCCAGAGTTTTTATTACGAGGAGAGCCTGACAAGTAAAGTGGTACGTTTGAAAACTAATTTAAATAAGCATAACATAAAAGGATGAGTTATCAGAACTTGTTGATGAGTAATAATTTTTTTTTGTGCCGTGCGTGTAATTTCGATTCGTTTCTTCCCGCTCCTTTAACTTCAGTTAACGGGCGCTGACAGGGTGGATGCGTTTTCTCTGAGACTCTTGACAGAAATTGAAGGTATTTGTGCATACATAAAACTATTTTAGATAGCCAAAACAAAATATCAAGTATTATGTATCGTTGTTGTTCTAAATGGTGGGAGATTATCTCATGTAATGGTCTTATATACCCAAATGTAGTTTAGAGCAGTTTCTTCCCGCTCCTGTCACCTCAGTTTGACGACAGAGAGATACCATTTTGTTCGGAGTCTTCACAGAAAGCCAATGGTAAGTGAATTCATTAATTAATTATACCAATAATACAAAAAAAAAGCTTTATTTAAATACTCACAATAATTTTAAAAGATATAAAACTGGGTCATACTCATTCACAATACAAAAGAGACCACAAGATGAAGGAGTCTGAGGCTTAACGGCAGATGCACGAACTCAGTAAGCACAAGGCTTTTATATCACTCTCAGCACCACGTGTACAAGTATCAGCACACACACTGCAATAATGTCAAGAAATAACCACACAGCACTTTGTGACGAGCCCTCCACCACCGCGTAAGGGCCTACTAGTGGCCTACCATGAAGCCTCGGCTCCTGCAACGAGAGCAAAGAAAATATTACAGGTCTCAATATATAATAATCACACTCACTCCAAACAGGCACAAATAATAAACATTTAAACTAGTAAACTAGAAAACAATATTACAAAAAAATTTAAAATATATAAGTTAAAGTTTTAGTGCCAGTGCTGGTATACCCTCACCGACCTTCTACCAGCACCTTTAAAGTAAATCACAAAATACAACACTGTAAAACACTCAAAGTAAACCAATCAGAACAGTCAGTAATACAAACAATGATAAATGAATAAAAAAAAAAAAAGAAATACCAAAAAAAAACAAAACACAAACACTTGGGAAGTGTGGAAGGCACCCAGCAATCACGGTGGCACGTACTGGAGAGCGAGCCAGCCTCACACAAGACGCCTAGGCTGTGCACACACACGTGTGTGAGGATGAGAATTTGTTATCGAAAAAAAACTTTATGTAGACAAAGCAGCAGCGTCAAATCAGCGTTGCCCACCAGGCGTCGCAGCACATCTATTCCTCCTAAAAATAGAAACATGAACATGCTTGCGATATATAAAAGAATGAGCGCTGTAACAAAATGAATGTTTCACGTACGTACCTTTAATTCATAAACCTGTCGCCCATCCACGCCACGCATACACAAGACACGGGAATGCAAGAGGGGCGTACAAAGGGAGAGCGCTGCCGCTCAAAGCTCACTCCACGAGCTATCCCGGCTGCTATAAATCATAGTCATTACGACAGATCACATACCTGTGTACTAACTAATCCAGGGACGTGCGGTCAGGGTAGGCAGGGTAGGCAGTGCCTCACCAAAGGAAATGTTGACATTACATTTATTAATTCCAAGAGCTTTATTAATTCACCACATTATTAATTGCATTTATTTTATTCCAAATATTAATTTTTGTAACAAAAAAAATCAGGAATACTCGTATAATACTCCTTTGGCCATAGTTTGCTCGTAAAAACCATTGTTTCATGCGGGAAATTCAAGGCCATGGCCACTGAGGCAGAGGTTCGCAGTGCCTCTTTGGTCCATAGAACGTAGTTTACGGAGATTTGCGCATGCGCAGTCAGTTCTCATGCTGTCTTGAATGATCAACATTGAGGCAGAGACCGAGACTGCTTCATATCACGTGATCCACTCGCTCTCACTTAATTCGCGATTCTGACTTTGCTCTGTATGCAGGCAGCAATGTGATGATGCCTGATATTAACTTGGGTTGCTAAATTACCTGAATGAATATACATTGGCTTAACTTTGTTTTAAAAAGCGTATGTGTGTATAAATGAATGAATCACGACATATATATAGACATAGATCCAACAACTTGTTGTGAGTCCTTTAATGGTCCAGTGGTAGAACTTTTGCCGAGCATGTCAGAGGTTCTGGGTTCTAATCCGCAATCGAATAGTTTTTTTTAATTTTTTTTATCAAAACCGAATATGTTCATCAGTGGTTGTATTTTATTATGCAGGGACACGTTTGTGTGCATTTTTGTTTTGTGATTTCACCGGAATGAACAAAGAGAGTCTCCGAAACGGATTGAAGCGCGCGTGCATGTGAAGACTGCGTGAGCCACGAGATACACTGTAACCGCGCCACCGATTGCAGCGGCAAATTACGCCCCTGTGATTATGCCACATTGATAGGTCACAGCCTACCCATGACAAGACTTCACCGCACGTTACTGAACTAATCAGCCAACGTACGGACATAAAGTTACCTCAAAGCATCATGACACGGGACTGCAAGATAAGCATATCACGTGAGAGCCGGAGCCGCCAACAGCCGCGAACTATCCCGAGGCTATGAATAACAACCGTTTACACAAAAATCCCACATCTCTGTTCACTACCCAGCTCAAACAGACCTACCTCAAAGCGGAAGTACTACAGGAACAAGGGGCGGTCCCACGGGCAATGACGCGACACCCAACCAGCAAGCACACGCAATAGTGACTAAATGATCCTTTCTTTTTATATCGTCCCACCCTGTTCGTGATTGGACCCACACTACCCCAGGCACATTAATCTCATTACCGGGCTGCAATACGTCCCACTACATATAGTTTAGCAAATCCCCCAAAAATTCCTACAAAAATATATTGTGAACCTGACTATGTGAGCAATGTGCAGACATTACAAATGCTGAGGAAAACCTTTCTAGGTACGAGTGTCGAGTTACTGTTAGTGCACCTGTTGCTCATATGATTTTTTTTATTGCAGAACTTATATTTTAACACTAGAACTACCAAGGCGGTCATTTTGACCGTTTTTAAATTTTACAGTGTAATATGTAGCCAGGCTTAATAATGAGAAACACTATTTAGCTGTTTCACCCAGTCACTAAAGGGTTAACTTTTATTTTCGTCCTTGGATGGACTTGTATGTGAGCCAATGGGTGAACTCTATGAGGCAGTGAGCTGACCAATTGGCTGCCAGCTAGGCTCCATTACAGTTACGCCTCTAGTTTTGCGTCACTGCACGTTCTTTTGGCGCCTGCACTTGAGCATAGGAGGCTGCATTATCCGCTTGGTAAGAGAAAAAAAACGACACGGAGTGAATTAAACAAGTTCTGTAATCACTATTGCTTATACTGACTATACCTTGTTGTAATATAGAGTGTTAAAGTGAGCTGTGCCTGAATCCACTGTTGTCACGGAGCTAAAGGCAGTGAATTCCGCTGAAATGGTGAGTTGTTTATCTAGCGCAAGGCCTCTGAGATCGCTAGCATTTAGGTTAATCTAAATTTAGGTATTTACCCACGATAGGCTAGCGAAATACTGGTTAATGCCTGTGAAACCAACTACTTATTTTGTTTGTGGGTTATAAAAAGAAATGTTACCTTTCCATACTGTTGCTAAATGGTTAGTTGGTTAAATAGTTATGTTAAAAATTGTGGATTCAATTGTGTTTACTGGAGGTTAGAGAGGTACATTTTTAGTGCATTCTTCCCACTGTTACCGGTGCAGAGGGGGATAAATAAGCACGCTAACGCCTTAATGCATCTAATTTAAAAGTAATACAAGTTGATCAATGTTTACATGCAATTCATGCAGTTTTATTTTTCATACTGCTAATGTTACTAAGGTTTCATAAAACTTGAATTAGAAATGTGTTTTTATGAAGGATGTAATTTCTGATGTGAATGTACTTTTGATACTGGAGAAAAATTCATATAGTTTTGATACCTGAGAAGAAACATAAGAGCTGTTGTACAACGAGAGAGAGATTTTGATATTTCATTATAGGTGTACTGAAATATTATCTAATTGTATTTTATAGTAGCCTGTAGCTGTCCATTTATTCACTGAATGGTAATTGAGAGAAATGATTTGGCCTTATTTATAGGTCAGGTTTTGGTAAAGAGTTGGAAACATCGTGCAGAGATCCTTTCCACGAAGTGATACAGATCCAGACGTTCTCCCAGAGATTCAAAGATTCCCAGTCCGGGTGGCTGGGTGGCGAGCCAGACGTGTTTGTGACTCTGACTATAGACAGATTACCAGGATCATCTTCATCTTTGTGGTGGTAGGACAAACACTAACACAACTGAAAAAAGGGCCCCAACGGTAAAAACTGAACTCTTGTCAATAAAGGCAAGTGGAACCGAGGACGAACTGAGCTCAAAGAAACTGAAAAAAGGGTTATTTTTGTTTTCGTGCGCACTTTATTATTTTAGTTTGTTATTTTTCATAAATGTGTTCTTATATGTATGTACCAGCCCTGTGTATTTAATACAGGTTTTGTAAACTGTCATTCTGGTGTGGTATTTCTTTTATTGGCATTCAATTCTCAGGCTCTCAACAATTTAGCATTTTCTGATTCTGGTCCAAATTTATATTAAACATAACCTCTAGGACTACTTTAGACTACTATACCTATGTACATTATTACTACCTCGTAATAAGGGTTACATAATTGGCGAGCCAGCCAGGAGCCAGAGACATTGAATATCAATATTGAAAGAATATGCACAATGGATTTCATACAGAAGTCAGGTGTTAAAATTCCGAATGCAGTGATCGTTAGTGGGGTAACCCAGGTAGCAGATCAGGATGAGCAAGTTGTTGACTTCCTTAAGAAGTATGGTTTCATCGAAAGAGCCCTTTTAGTTGATGATTCTAAATCCGAATTTTACCAAAACCTAATCATTGAGTTTTCGAGCAGTTCAGCTTTTGAGAACTTAGAGCCACTTTTGCCATACACATATACAGTGCAGGGTGATCCATGTGCTAAATATGTTGTAAAAACATTAAGCAGTGTGTACACTACGCAGATTGGCAGTAATGTTACAAAAACATATCTAGCTGAGTTAAAGGGCTTAGCCAAGCTGAGTGGCAAAGACTATGGGGAGGTGTTGAAAGAGATGATGTCTCAGATTGGTGAAGATATTGAAGCTATGAAACCCGTAGTTACAGAAGTCTCCCCTTCACATGTTGAGACCCCAGTTGCGACACTTCAGCCTCCTACCCCCGAAGATCAACAGCCCCTCGTCTCACTCTTGGGTGCCCCACGGGAGGGCAACTTCTTAAGTGCCACTGATTCAGTCCTGTTCACTAATGGAGGGAAAGCTCCGTCCCTTTCAGTGAGTGACATAAACCCAGCAGAAATACAGAAGGTGGTGGTTGAGCATATTGTAAGGAGTGAAGGTGCTAGCCCACACTTGCAATCTCCAGTGAGGCTTCGTTCCTTTTCTGGAAAGATTCCCAGACCCAGTAACGAAGCTGATTATGACACTTGGCGCTCACACATCGAACTGCTTTTAAATGACCCTAGCATGTCCCATCTCCAGATCTCAAGAAGAATTCTTGAATGTCTACTTTCGCCTGCAGCCGATGTGGTCAAAGGGCTACGGTCTGGATCACCTCCCACCGCTTACCTACAGCTCTTGGACTCAGCATTTGGTACAGTTGAGGATGGGGAAGAACTTTTTGCCCAGTTTATGAACACCCTTCAAGATCCGGGTGAGAAACCCTCCACTTATCTTCATCGATTGCAATTAGCATTGAACCTAGCTGTGAGAAGGGGTGGGGCTGCACCTGACGAGGTAGATAAACACCTACTCAAACAGTTCTGTAGGGGATGCTGGGACAATTCTTTGCTTTCTGGCCTGCAACTTGAGCAGAAGAAAAGCAACCCCCCTTCATTTGCTGATCTCTTGCTGTTACTAAGAACAGAAGAAGACAGACAGTTAGCAAAAGCTAGTCGCATGAAAAAACACATTGGCACCACCAGGCAACGTGGCCAGCTTCAGCTCCAAAGCGCGTGGGCCTGTGCAGAGTCAAAAGAGATGTCAGAGGTCAGTCTCAGTGCTATTGAGGATCTTGGGAGGCAAGTAGCCAGTCTACAGAGCCAATTAACCTCTTTTATGGCACAGAAAAAGACAAAAGGGACTGATAACAGGGGAGCAGCTGGGAAAAGTCCAGGCAAAGTACGGAAACCAGACAGTGCTAACACAGACATGCTAAAACAGACCAAGAAAAAGCAGACTAACAGACCCAGGCCTTGGTACTGCTTTAACTGTGGGGAGGATGGGCACATTGCCCCAGTTTGCACAGACAGGGCAAACCCTGCTTTAGTAGCTGAAAAGAGGAAACAGTTAGAGGAGAAGCAGCACATGTGGGAAACACAGAACAGCCTCAACTTACCTTTAAACAACTAGCAGTTCCTGTTGTGGGACAAACAGGGGCTGAAGAGAGACAACAACGTCCCTCAGACATAAACAGCAAAGGAAAGGCTGAAGTATATGCTAGTCTAAAACATTCAAGTAAGAACCACCCTTTTAAACTTCCTACGGGGTTGGTTGGCACCAAGAGTACAACTAAAATCAACATAAGAGGTGAAGATGTCAACTGCCTACTTGATACGGGTTCCCAAGTAACAACAGTTCCCCGGTCATTTTATGAACAGCACTTTTCAGAGCAGGAGATCAAGTCACTACATGATCTCTTGGAGGTGGAAGGAGCGAATGGACAGTCCGTACCCTACTTGGGTTATATTGAAATGACTGTAACTTTTCCAAAAGAGTTTATTGGAGCGTCAATGGATGTAACTACACTCGCTTTGGTTGTTCCTGACATTCGAGCCACTTCACAGTCTCTTGTGCTTATAGGAACCAATACCCTTGATGTATTGTATGACATGTACTCGGAAGCCGGATTGACACGCCATCAACCCATCCCACATGGCTATAGAGCAGTTCTTAAATGTCTTGAGCTTAGACAAAAGCAGACCAACAACCGTCACCACAGTGTAGTGACATTGCAAGGCAGAAGCTCTAAAGTCATTCCAGCTGGTGGAACTGTAGTAGTTGAGGGAGTTGCTGTAGCTTATGGCTTGCAGAGTGAGAAGTCTGTAGTTATTGAGCAGATATCTTCACCCGCCTTGCCGGGTGGCTTGCTGGTGACAGCTAGCTTAGTCGACATTCCCCAGCAGCGGCCCTATAAGTTACCAGTTGTCATCAGTAATGAGTCTGACCATGATATATTCATTCCCGCTAAATGTGCGATTGCAGAGATAAGTGCTTACCAGAGCATCTTGTTACAGGAGCACAGTTTAGTAAAACAATCAGAACCCCAGTCAAAGTCACCAGAGGCTCAGTCAAACAAAAAGCACAACCCAAACTTCAATTTCGGTGAGTCCCCAATTCCATCTGAATGGAAAGAACGCATCACTCAGCAGCTCATCAACATGGCCGACGTGTTTGCACAACATGACTTGGATTTTGGCAGAACAGATAAAGTAGCACACAACATAAAACTCTCAGATGAAACTCCTTTTAAACAGCGTGCAAGACCAATACATCCACAAGACATAGAAGCTGTTCGAAAACACATTCAAGAGCTTCTTGATGCAGGAGTCATCAGAGAGTCAGAGTCACCGTTCTCGTCACCGATAGTGGTGGTCAGAAAGAAAAATGGCCAAGTCCGGTTGTGCATAGACTACAGGCGTCTGAATCTCCAGACCATAAAAGATGCATATTCTCTTCCAAAGCTGGAAGACACATTCTCAGCGCTCAGCGGTTCCCAGTGGTTCTCCGTCCTTGATTTAAAGTCTGGTTATTACCAAATCGAAGTTGAGGAAGCAGACAAACCAAAGACTGCGTTCGTGTGTCCTCTTGGGTTCTGGGAATTTAACCGAATGCCTCAGGGAGTGACAAATGCGCCAAGTACATTTCAAAGGCTAATGGAAAAGTGCATGGGGGACATGCATCTAAAGGATGTGCTAGTCTTTATTGATGACTTGATTGTGTTCTCGAAGACTCTAGAGGAGCATGAAGCAAGGCTGATGAAGGTGCTCACACGCCTTAGAGAGTTCGGGTTGAAATTATCACCTGAAAAGTGTGTCTTCTTCCAGACGTCAGTCCGTTATCTTGGGCATGTGGTTTCCAGGAATGGAGTCGAGACTGATCCGGAGAAGATCACTGCTCTTAAGACTTGGCCAGTCCCGAGAAACCTGCGAGAGCTGAGATCTTTTCTTGGTTTTGCTGGGTACTACAGGAGGTTTGTTAAGGGCTACTCTAACCTCGTGAAGCCCCTTCACAATCTAACCTCTGGTTACCCACCTTCTCACAAGAAATTAAAGTCAGAAGAGAAAGCAGGTCAGTACCACAACCCAAAGGAGGTCTTTGGGAGTCGATGGACAACCGATTGCCAGCAAGCGTTTGACCTGGTTATTGAGAGCCTTACCTCCGCCCCTGTGTTAGGTTTTGCTGATCCCCAGAAGCCCTATGTACTCCACACCGATGCAAGCACCACGGGGCTCGGTGCTGTTTTGTATCAGGAACAGGAGGGTCAGTTACGAGTCATAGGCTATGCAAGCAGAGGGTTGTCAAGGAGTGAGAGTCGCTATCCAGCACACAAGTTGGAATTTTTGGCACTCAAGTGGTCAGTGACAGAAAAGTTCAGTGATTATCTCTACGGCAACCACTTCACTGTTGTTACTGACAGCAATCCGCTGACATACATACTGACCTCAGCAAAACTTGATGCGACAAGCTATAGGTGGCTGGCAGCCCTGTCCACGTTCTCATTCAAACTTCTCTATCGTCCAGGAAAGCAAAACGGTGATGCAGATGGATTGTCCCGCAGGCCTCATGGGGAGCTGGCTGATGATCTTAAGTCTCAAAAAGAGAGAGAGCGCATAAGACAGTTTACTCAGGGTCACCTCTCTGATCCAGAAAATATAGATGCAGTAGATCAAGCTGTTGTGCAAGCAATCTGTGAGAGACAGCTCATTTACAGTGTCAGTCATGATGGCCAAGATTTTACAGATGGTGTTGCCTTAGTTGAAACACTTGCCATCTCACCTACTGCTGTGCCTGACAGTTATGGGCAAGAAGATCACCTTGGTGGGTTGCCAGTTATCCCCCACTTAACTGAGGCAGAGCTTGTGAGTAAACAAAGAGCTGATCAAAGTATAAAGCATGTCATTTCCCAGATCGAGCAGGGAGATAAGCCACCCCCAACATTGCGACATGAACTCCCTGAGCTTCCACTCTTGTTGAGGGAGTTAAATCGCCTTGAACTACTCAATAATATATTGTACCGGAGACGTCAAGTGAGCTCTCAGACCTTTTATCAGCTTGTGCTCCCAGCCGAACTTCGTGACACAGTTTTGACCAGCCTACATGATCATATGGGTCATATGGGGGTTGACCGCACACTGGATCTTGTAAGGACCCGATTCTTTTGGCCAAAGATGGCTTTGGATGTTGAGAGAAAGGTCAAAACATGTGGCAGGTGCGTACGGAGGAAGGCACTGCCTGAGAGAGCTGCGCCTTTGGTCAACATTAACACCACCAGACCCCTTGAGCTCCTCTGTATGGACTTTCTCTCTCTTGAACCTGACAAAAGTGGGACCAAAGACATACTTGTGATTACAGATCACTTTACCAAGTTTGCGGTTGCCATGCCTACACCTAACCAGAAGGCCCGCACAGTGGCAAAGTGTCTATGGGAGAACTTTATGGTACACTATGGAATCCCAGAAAAGTTACATAGTGATCAGGGACCCGACTTCGAGTCCCGCACGATAAAAGAGCTCTGTCGAGTGGCCGGCATACATAAAGTAAGAACAACCCCATACCACCCTAGGGGCAACCCCGTTGAGCGATTTAATCGCACCCTACTAGGCATGCTAGGTACCCTTCAAAGCCCAGAGAAATCTCATTGGCGTGATTTTGTAAAACCCCTGGTCCACGCCTATAATTGCACCAGGAATGAGGTGACAGGATTCACACCATATGAACTGATGTTCGGACGTCAGCCTCGTCTGCCGGTTGATCTGGCGTTTGGATTGCCAGTTCAAGGGGGTCAGCATACATCACACTCGGAGTATGTGCTAAACCTTAAGTCAAGACTTGAAGACAGTTACAAGATAGCAATTGATAATGCTGCAAAAATAGCACGCAAGAACAAAATGAGGTATGACAGGCATGTGACTGCTTCGGACTTGGAAGCTGGAGACCGAGTATTGGTCAGAAATGTTCGTATTCGAGGAAAACATAAGATTTCAGACAAGTGGGAGTCAACTGTCCATGTGGTGGTGAGGAGAGCAGGTACTCTGCCCGTCTACACAGTCAAACCTGAAAATCAGGATGGTCCTTTAAGAACACTGCATAGGGACTTACTACTTCCATGTGGTTACTTGCCTACAGAGGTCAACAAGGAGCCTGATCAGCAGCCCGTAAGACGCAGGCCAGCAACCCGTGCAAATCCTACTGTGGATGAAAATCAATTCTCAGAAGATGAAGATGAAATCATTCCTGTTTACTGTTTCAAAGAACCCCCAAATGCTCAGGTTCCCACAGTCCGTGACAGGCTAGTGCTGCCCGATCCAACTATGTCTACTGTGCAGGATGCACAGCATACTGAACCTGCAGCCATTTGTCCTTGTCCTTTGAATCCTCAAAATGTTGATTGCCCTCCTGAAATTGACAAACAACCTGATATTTTTAATGGTGCCTCAGACAGTCCCCTCACACTTAGTGATCCTAACTGCCACCACTACGACACTGAGGACCTACTTACCGAAAGAGTCATGCCTGATGAACAAGTTGATGAAATAGTTATGACCGAAAGTAACTTACCTGATAGTGAACACCTTGTGGAGGAGCAAAACTTACCTGATGATGACATCCGAAATGAGCAGCTTCCAGTGTTCCCTGACATGTCAGAGAGTGAAGAGGAGATGAGTCGCGCCGGAAGTGAAGAACCAGAAGAGGAAAGAAAGGATGCAAAACTCAGGAGATCAGAGAGAAATCGTCAGCCGTCAAAGAGACTTGATTATACTGAACTTGGAAACCCCTTTGTCACAGTTGTTAAATCATTCTTTCATGGGTTAACCACAGCTGTGGCTGATATTTTAAGTGAGAGTGAAAACTCATTATATCCTTCTGTCCTGTACCCTGAGATACAAACAGTTCAACCATTGCCATGTACAGGGACGTACATGAGTTCAAAGGGGGAGAGTGTAGCCAGGCTTAATAATGAGAAACACTATTTAGCTGTTTCACCCAGTCACTAAAGGGTTAACTTTTATTTTCGTCCTTGGATGGACTTGTATGTGAGCCAATGGGTGAACTCTATGAGGCAGTGAGCTGACCAATTGGCTGCCAGCTAGGCTCCATTACAGTTACGCCTCTAGTTTTGCGTCACTGCACGTTCTTTTGGCGCCTGCACTTGAGCATAGGAGGCTGCATTATCCGCTTGGTAAGAGAAAAAAAACGACACGGAGTGAATTAAACAAGTTCTGTAATCACTATTGCTTATACTGACTATACCTTGTTGTAATATAGAGTGTTAAAGTGAGCTGTGCCTGAATCCACTGTTGTCACGGAGCTAAAGGCAGTGAATTCCGCTGAAATGGTGAGTTGTTTATCTAGCGCAAGGCCTCTGAGATCGCTAGCATTTAGGTTAATCTAAATTTAGGTATTTACCCACGATAGGCTAGCGAAATACTGGTTAATGCCTGTGAAACCAACTACTTATTTTGTTTGTGGGTTATAAAAAGAAATGTTACCTTTCCATACTGTTGCTAAATGGTTAGTTGGTTAAATAGTTATGTTAAAAATTGTGGATTCAATTGTGTTTACTGGAGGTTAGAGAGGTACATTTTTAGTGCATTCTTCCCACTGTTACCGGTGCAGAGGGGGATAAATAAGCACGCTAACGCCTTAATGCATCTAATTTAAAAGTAATACAAGTTGATCAATGTTTACATGCAATTCATGCAGTTTTATTTTTCATACTGCTAATGTTACTAAGGTTTCATAAAACTTGAATTAGAAATGTGTTTTTATGAAGGATGTAATTTCTGATGTGAATGTACTTTTGATACTGGAGAAAAATTCATATAGTTTTGATACCTGAGAAGAAACATAAGAGCTGTTGTACAACGAGAGAGAGATTTTGATATTTCATTATAGGTGTACTGAAATATTATCTAATTGTATTTTATAGTAGCCTGTAGCTGTCCATTTATTCACTGAATGGTAATTGAGAGAAATGATTTGGCCTTATTTATAGGTCAGGTTTTGGTAAAGAGTTGGAAACATCGTGCAGAGATCCTTTCCACGAAGTGATACAGATCCAGACGTTCTCCCAGAGATTCAAAGATTCCCAGTCCGGGTGGCTGGGTGGCGAGCCAGACGTGTTTGTGACTCTGACTATAGACAGATTACCAGGATCATCTTCATCTTTGTGGTGGTAGGACAAACACTAACACAACTGAAAAAAGGGCCCCAACGGTAAAAACTGAACTCTTGTCAATAAAGGCAAGTGGAACCGAGGACGAACTGAGCTCAAAGAAACTGAAAAAAGGGTTATTTTTGTTTTCGTGCGCACTTTATTATTTTAGTTTGTTATTTTTCATAAATGTGTTCTTATATGTATGTACCAGCCCTGTGTATTTAATACAGGTTTTGTAAACTGTCATTCTGGTGTGGTATTTCTTTTATTGGCATTCAATTCTCAGGCTCTCAACAATTTAGCATTTTCTGATTCTGGTCCAAATTTATATTAAACATAACCTCTAGGACTACTTTAGACTACTATACCTATGTACATTATTACTACCTCGTAATAAGGGTTACAAATAACTTTGTTAAAATAAAATCAATGTGGCTGTAGGACTCTGACTTTTCCTAAATATGTGTATATTTTATTCTGACACTGTTATTTTATTAAAATCACAAAACACAAAACAGTTCTGACTATTTCTACCTAGAATGGCCATGGCGGTCATTTTGACCGCACCCATTATAGATATCATAAGTCCGCTACATTTTCCGCCATCAACGCGCACATATTGTTCAAGAAGTGCACAAATGAGCAAGTTTCTCGGAGGGACTTCATCACGCGACTGGCAAGCGAACTTCGCTCCGACCACATGAAATCAAAAGCCCCACAACTGGTGGTGCGATAGCCGGGCCCGGGCAGGAGCAGCAGCTGATGGAGAGAACGAAGCAGTGCCAAGTAAGGAGGAACTGCGAAAAAATAAAACTAAGGAGACATGTGCCAAATGTCACAAAGTAGTGTGTAGGAGCTGCACACGAAATGCGGTGTTTGTGTGGACTGCGTACGCTTTAGTGAATGATGCTGGGTTTTTTTTGCCGTTCAAATCAGCCCTTTATTATTAGGCTACCTATCGTAACATTGTATATCCATTTATTTTTAGATTTTGAATTGATTATTGAACTTATTTTCAAACAGGGCTGTACTAAACGGTATGAAGCTTTGACGTTGTCTATTCACGTGGTGAGTGTGGTGAAAAATATATTTTTGATGCAACATTTTCCTTACATTTCCTTAGACCTGTCGGGGCAATATTTCTTTTGTGCTTGTTTTAAGGGCGATGACGTTATAACATGACGACAGGAATTAAAAGCATCATTGGAAAACTTAAAGAGAAAGGTTCAAATGTAGATATGACATGACGAAAATTATGTTCAGTACGGCCATATGACCGCCAAAGTATGAACGGTCAGAATGACCGCTGTGGTCGTTCTAGTAGTTATGGAATTCCGGTAGTTCTAGTGTTAAGGATCAAACTGTGGGTCACATTAGAAGGGTTAAAAACATAACTTGAATCAACCCTAAATGTATTGGTTATACTACGATCAAAAAATAAACGGGCTGTTTCTTCAACAAGACCACAAAATAAGCAATATAATTTCGTTTCATCAATATCAAGATATTTACAGAAATTAATTCAACCTGACACTCATATCTCAGATTGGGTACATTTCATGCAGAGCGGATGAGACTCTTGGGCCAGATAAGTGACATTTCTCATTAGGGAGAGAAGCTTGTATTTTAATGGTGTCAAGTGTAATGCAGAGAAACTCAAGTGATTTGGATCATCATTTTTTCTTTCTGTTTGAAAGCAGAATGCCTGATTCACAGAAAACTTGTTTGAGCATATCGAGATCCATGCTATGCGAAGAAGGAAAATCAATTAACAGAACATCATTGAGCGGGTGTAGCAAGAAGGGGAGCTTGCATAAGTTCAATAGAATCCAGCACAAAGCTTCTGAAAGGCAATTGAAGATGTGCGGACTACTACAACCAAAGGTGAGTCTCACGGCAAAGAAGAATTTAGATTACAACAGCCATTCTGAGGGGTGAATAAACGTAACTGTAAACAACATCAGTTATGTCAGCTTTAGTAAGAACCGCTCCATATCCTGCCAGCTTGATTAACTTAATAGCATCACCAACCGAACCATAGTACAAGGAGAAAGGTTCTAACGGGATGCTTTCATTAACACTAGCAAAGCTGTTAGAAAGTGGAGGACATATCGAAAATGTCAAGAAGATAGAAGCTGAGTGACCGTGATACCTGCACACTACACGAGTCAAAGCTTCTTAACCTCCAACTTAACCTCCAAAATACCGGACCAGTATCAAAAAATAGATCAATCCGGTGTTAAACAGCGTAATTAAAGAAGCGGATTTTGACGAGAAGGATCTGTGGTATTCTTAAAACAAAGTACCCCCATATCTTTGATAAAAATCTGCCATCAATGCCAAATAAAAATCTAGTTCTTCCCTGCGATCGGGATGCATTGCAGTCTGTGATCTGAAGTTTTCAAAAAGACTGCCACGTCAACACAGTCAACCATTTGCTGATGGTTCATTGTCGGTGGAAGCAGCAAAGCAGCTAAATCAATGTCCTTACCTTGGATGATATCTGATCTTATTTTTAGGGAGACAGTGACAGCAGTAGGAGGAACGAAGCACCTACCGGAAACTTGCACTGTAATTGCTGTGGTATGGTTGTGATTTGTTGTAGATGGTGGAACAGAAGCATCTTGGCATGAAGCTTGTGTCGTGAGTGGAGCCGAGACCAGTAGGTTGACCGATGTAGAAGAGCCTTAGAAAGATCAGAAAGTTTGGGGTAAGAAGGAAAAGTTGATGCAGATCCAGAAGTCAAGGGCATAGATAATCCAGGTGCCATAGTAGAAAAGGATGACTCAAAGACTCCCAACTTGGTTTAAATTTTTTTTTACAGTTTCAGAAAGTCCTTGCATGGATCTGATTATATCAGCATTAGAACATTCTGATTCAAAGCAGTAGGAAACTACCAGTGTTGGTCAAGTTACTTGGAAATAGTAATTAGTTTTAGTAAACTGATTACTGATTACTTCTCCAAGAAAGTAATCCAGTTACTATACTGATTACTTATTTTCAAAAGCAATTAGTTACTTTACTAGTTACTTTACTAAGTTACTTTATTAGTTTCAATATTATAACTTTATGCACATTGCATCAAGCTAAAATTAAATTAAATGCAACAGTCTCAGACTTGAAGAAAATTGTTGAACATTTAAACCTATTTTCCGCACATTTCACCATATATTAATAAAATAAAGAAAGTCCTTCTTCTGTTAACTTATATTTCTGCATATTCAAGCATATAAAATAGAAATATTTTTTTGTAAAATCCTTCATTCGAATAGATGTAAATAAAATACAGCAATAAAATAAATAAAATGAAAGTCTCTCCTGACTGTATTCCAAATTATTAACATTTACGTCTTTTAACAGTAAAGTGCAGAGAGGAGTAAAAATTAGTTTACGAAAACAGAAAATGCTGTTGCATGCCACATTTAGGCTGTTAGTCCAGTCTCATTTTATGGCTACCCTGACAAGGCCCTATGTTTTCTTGTTTTCTTTCGGAGTGAAACAGTGGATATATATTGCATCAGTAGCGGCCATGTCAGTTGGGGGTTCCGTTTTTTTTATAGTAAGTTTCACATTCCAGTGCCGGCTTGCTAGGTGCTTGCTCATATTTGAGGTGGAATTTTGACATTCTCCAACGGGGGGTCCTGTTTCTAGATCAGGATGCTCTCTGCACACGCAAGGTCTCTCGATCGCTTTCCCTATCACTGCTGTGCGCGCACTACGTAGTTTGGAGCACAGTCTGCACGCTCGCTCTAGATTCCGGGAGATTTTAACTAATTTGCGGTATAACTAGTCAATCACGAGTGGCTCAACAGGTAGATCTATAGATAAACTCATCTTTCAGTCATTTGACCGACCGGGTTGACACTTCAGCGTAAGAAATCGGGGGGTGTGGCGTGTGAAACCAATCAAATGCGTGTGTCTCATGGCCAATGCGTGAGAGTTGGCAGCTCTGCTCAGTGCTCTCTCCCGCGCTCCATGTTGTCTCTTGTTCAACAACACTACACATGTCGGTGTTTACCACTGACGTTGCGGCGGTCATACGTCATTGTCACTCACGAGTCACGACTCATGTCACGAGACTAACTAACGGAGTAACGCAGCCTGCTTACGGAGAAGTAACAGTAATGTAATTACTGTTTTTGCAATTGTAATCCCTTTACTCGTTACTTCAAAAAAGTAATCGGATTTAAGTAACACGTTACTACTAATGCTGGGTACACACCTAAAGATAATCGGGCTGATTTTGGGCCGATTTTCCCCCTTCCGACAATCCCAGGTATGTCCCGCTTATCTTGATGGTTCTAAAGATTATCTTATCAGATTTTCCTGTGGTGTGAGGTGTGTTAAGAGTGTCCGAACCTGCTCGGAAGAACATCGGAGCTGCCCCGATCGCGAATCGTAAATATTCAACATGTTGAATATTTACGATCAGAAATCCTGATGTGTGTGGGGAACCCGAGGACAAACGCGCGCACGCTCTTTAGATTATCACGTGAAACGAAACAATATCCAATAGAAAGCGAAATGATGGAAGACGGAAGCATAACAAACGCAGTCATGGCCAGCACAAAGTGTAAAACCTACCATAATAGACTGGAAAAGGAGAGAAGAGATGGTCAGAAATAGTTTCTGCAATGTTATTACCAGGCAGCTAACCAAATAGCAACAGAGTAGATTTTTTAATGTGTGTGTGTGATTGTGTTCTGGTTTGACCTACGTTATGAGGACCCATATTCAAATCATGTAAAAACGCTGAAAGTTTTCTGTGTTGCATAGGTTGGGGCTAGAAAATGTAATTAGCTCAGTAAAAAAAACATTCCATATAAGGATAGGTGTACCAGTACATATAATGATAAACCATTTGTGGTTATCATGGTTTAACTACAATATCCATTTTTTATTTGTATAGTAAAACCATGGTAAATTTTTATAAGGGGAGAGAGACAGGGCCAGTGTGTGTGCAAAACAGAACATCTGAGAAGGTCACTAAATTCCCACCGTCTCCACGACTTTACCTAAACCCTTTTCTTTTTTTCTCGTACATTTTCTGTGAAAATCATTCCAAACACTATCATCGCAATTTCTTCTTGCATATTGTCCACCATGCTTATTCTGAAGTCTCACGAGATTTTACGAGATTTCCTGTGTTTACAGTCAAGACTCAGGTTGAAAATCTGTTAGTGTGTGGTGTGCTGTCTTTGTCACATCATGGCACACCACACACTATAGGAGCAAAACGGTTCAATCTAGGATTTTTATCCTTATGTTTGTGGTCTATCACATTTTGAAAATCTTATAAGATGTAAAAAATGTTGGTGTGTACCCAGCATAACGTGTTACTGCCCATCAGTGGAAACTACAAATGGTAAAAATGAGCAATCATTTATTTTTACAAGCTGTCTGAAATACTATTTAACCTATGTAGTTTTTCTTTAAATTGGGTGACATTTTCTCATTTAGGGTCATGAACATGCATTACAAAGTTTCAACATGCTGATGTGTTGTGAAATGTGCATACAGAAATTGTATATGATCTTGCTGTTCATGGGTCAATTTGACCCATTTAGGCAGCTATTAACACTAGAACTACCGGAATTCCATAACTACTAGAACGACCACAGCGGTCATTCTGACCGTTTATACTTTGACGGTCATATGGCCGTACTGAACATAATTTTTGTCATGTCATATCTACATGTGAACCTTTCTCTTTAAGTTTTCCAATGATGCTTTTAATTCCTGTCATCATGTTATAACGTCATCGCCCTTAAAACAAGCACAAAAGAAAGATTGCCCCGACAGGTCTAAGGAAATGTGAGGAAAATTTAGCGTCAAAAAGATATTTTTCACCACACTCACAACGTGAATAGAAATGCAAAAAAGTTAGGAAACCCACCGTTTAGTACAGCCCTGTTTGTAAATAAGTTCAATAATCAATCCAAAATCTAAAATAAAATGGATATACAATATAACGATAGGTAATAATAAAGGGCTAAATTGAACGGCGCAAAAAAAACCCCCGCATCATTCACTAACGCGTACGCAGTCCACACAAACACCGCATTTCGTGTGCAGCTCCCACACACTAGCCTACTTTGTGACATTTGGCACATGTTTCCTTGGTTTTATTTTTTTCGCAGTTCCTCCTTACTTGGCACTGCCGCGTTCTCTCCATCAGCTGCTGCTCCCGCCCGGGTCCTGGCTATCGCACCACCAGTTGTGTGACTTTTGATTTTTATGTGGTCGGAGCGAAGTTCGCTTGCCAGTCGGGTGATGAAGTCCCTCTGAGAAACTTGCTCATTTGTGCACTTCTTGAACAATATGTGCGCGTTGATGGCGGGAAATATAGCGGACTTATGATATCTATAATGCGTGCGGTCAAAATGACCGCCATGGCCATTCTAGATAGAAATAGTCAGAACTGTTTTGTCTTTTGTGATTTTAATAAAATAACAGTGTCTGAATAAAATATACACATATTTAGGAAAAGTCAGAGTCCTACAGCCACATTGATTTTATTTTAACAAAGTTATTACACTGTAAAATTTAAAAACGGTCAAAATGACCGCCTTGGTAGTTCTAGTGTTAAAAAAAAACTGTACAGACCCCAAAACAATTTGTTGTTGTTGTATGTCAGGGGGGCTCTTGCTGAGTGTGTCTTGCTGATTGAAGCAACTTTTTTATTTTCTAAATTTGTCACTGGGATGGTACCCTTTTAAAATGTAATAATATGTACCATTTAGGTACTAATATGCACTCTTTAGGTACAAAGGTGTACCTTTTGAAAGGGTACTGCCCCAGTGACCGCTTGTACCTTTTATTTTCTGAGTGCAGAAAGGTCGGTAGTTGTGAGAAAAGCTCAGGCAAAAATTTGTTTCCAGAGACCAATTGCTTTGATTTCCAAAGCAATGACATTGATTTGTGGCAAAAAAAAATTGTATTTGTTTCCAGGGGCGTCACTAGGATTTTCTTTTTAGGGGGGCTAAGCCCCTAATGAGGGTATGATTTTAAAATAAAAAAATAAAAAAGGTAACACTTTAGTTTAGGGTCTAATGCTCACTATTAACCCGTTTCATTGTCATGCAAAGGCATGGTTTTATAATCTCTGTGGTCCCGAATGTGAGGTAGGGTATATAAGGGGGATCGGGGTTTCCCCGAGAAAATTTAGTTCCCTATCAAGGGAACTCCCACTGCGTTTTCACGCTATGGGAACACCCCTGTGTGATTGCGTCGTGAAGCACGTGTATAATAAGTCCAATGGAAGAGCGAGACGTCATAGGCGGGTGACGTCATAGACCAGGAAACTATAAAGCACCCCTGAGAACAGACCGCGTCAGCTTCTGTGCCTTCAGCAAGCGATCTGTGTATTCTGTCCTTGTCATATTTATTGTTGTCTGTCAAGTTGCAATATATATATATATTATGACAAAAGAGAGCAAGCAAGCTTTGTGTTGTTCCCTGTCCACGTTATATCACGGGTGGGGATATACACATCAGCTTTTGGTTTCTGTTAGGGAGTGGAGCATGCCAACAGTCAGTTCTCGAGGGGGCTGACTGTGAGCATTGCGAGAGGCTGTCCGTGAGGACGCTCCGCTCCCGCCGGGCGTTCTTCGAGGAGGACGGTTCGGTTCGCGTTCCCCGCGCGGGTCCCGCTGTTGCCGAGGCACGGCGGCGACTTGCATCGTGAGGTTCGCAAACGGATCTGACAGCGTGGGTTGGGACGGGCGCCGCCCTATCCCAGCTTTCACCTGTCAGATCCAGTGTAAATCGCAATTTTCCAGTTCCTGGAATTGGTATCGTGTGTTTTGTTAAGAAAAAGAGAACATAACAAATAAAAATATGAATGAAAAGGCAGATGTGTGAGTTTTCAATAAATAAATTAGTCAGCTCATAACTCTGTCGAATAAAGAGGAGCTTTTAAAAGGAGGTTTTATTTATGTTGTTGCTAGTTAAATATTTACTGTCCAGCTGAACATTATGAGAGTGAAAATAAAGAGTTTGTCAGATGAAATATATCCAAAAACTCTGTATCTCAGCCTCCTCGTCGGGGACTGCTGTTTTTTCCCTATATCTCCACACTGAGGTGTCGAGATCGTGGAATAAACCCGTTTCTATTTTTATATGTTAATCCCCAAACGTCTAACTATAGTAATGTTATGGGTATATAAGTATCATGGTATGACAGTGCCTCGTGTTAAAGAGACGCTTGCGAGCTTTCTCTCTCCCGAGTCGGCGTCATCATTATTAACCCCGACGTTACCCTACCAGCCATCTTAAATAATAAATAATTATTAGGCAGCACTGGTGGGTAAAGTATATAAGGACATGGATGAATGTGAGGATGTCAGCACTGACGCTATTTGAGAATTGCGTCACGCTAAAAACAGATAAACTGTATCGGGGAGGGACGGTTTCGAGAAATCGTTTCTCCTCAGCGTCCTCTGGGGCGACTCTCTGAGGAGGGTCGCAGCGCTGCCAGTTTGGTTGTTTTCCGGCTGGTGGCCAAGGAGTGATATATATATATATATATATATATATATATATATATATATATATATATATATATATATATATATATATATATCATATAGCCATATACATATAGTTTTTCTGATATAAAAATAAGAAAAATTTATATAAATATGTCTGTTCCTCTGGACGCTCCGCTTTCAAAAAACGAAGAAATAAACCATTTAGCGGCGTTCCAGAGGTTTCTTCCTCACCGATCTAATGTTCCTGAGACTGCTGGGCGGGAGCAGTCTCGGCCTACTAAGCTCCTCGTAGCACAGAGTGCAGCAAAACAGAGCGTCGCCATTTGGGCTCCTCCACAATCGAGGGGGACCTGGGTGGCAGTCGCAGTCTAGCCAGTTAGAGATATGCAAGATCTGAGGACTGTTTTATCTCTAAAATCGCTTAGAAAGGCTATCAGGCTTCTAAGGGTGGTCCCCTCCAGGGTAGGGACGGTTTTGAGAAATCGTTTCTCCTCTGCACCCTCTGGGGTGCGACTCTCTGAGGAGGGTCGCAGCGCTGCCAGTTCGGTTGTTCCCTGCCGGTTCTCCGTTCAGGGCACCGAGGCGTCAGCGTCCCCATACGATCCTCCGAGGAGGGTCGTAGAACGGTCAGTTCGGTTGTTTCCTGCCGGTTCGCCGCTTCAGGACACCGAAGTGACTGTTCAACCAAATCCAGAGGCCAGTCTCGAGAGACTGGTTCCCCTAGTAGAATTTCTGGCAGCGTGGAAACTACTGCCACATATTTCTCAGTGGGTCCTGCATACTATAGAAAAGGGTTTCAGAATTCAGTTCGGTTCTCGTCCACCCAGATTTCTAGGGGTCCTCCCCACAGGGGTGGACATAGAGCAGGCTCTGGTTATGGAGCAGGAAGTACTGACACTTCTGCAAAAAGGAGTTATAGAAGGGGTTCCTCCTCCCAGCAGACAGTTGGGGTTTTACAGCCGTTACTTCATTCTTCCGAAAAAGGATGAGGGGTTGTGTCCTATTCTAGACCTGCGTCAATTAAACAGCAGGTTGAAGAATCTCAAGTTCAAAGAATGCTTATGCTAAATATGATTGTGTTACAGATTCAGTCCGAGGACTGGTTTGTCACAATAGACTTGAAGGACGCTTACTTATTTACCCATTCCTCATCACAGGAGGTTCCTGAGGTTTGCTTTCCAGGGCAAAGCATACCAGTATCGGGTTCTTCCATTCTGCCTAGTTTGAATATCACCCCGCACTTTACAAAATGCGTGGATGCAGCTCTGGCTCCTCTGAGACTCCAGGGCATTCGCGTATTGTACTATATCAGCGATTTGTTGATCCTAGCTCAATCTGAGCAGATGGCAGTCTCATATAAAGATGTTGGGGTTGCGGCTCAACGCCAAAAAGAGTGTGCTCCTCCCAGCTCAGAGGACCACTTTTCTATGTGTAATATGGGATTCAACAACGATGCAGGTACGATTGTCTCCAGCACGTATTTCTGTGATTCTCACAGCCGTAAATGGGGTAAAACTAGGCCAGTCACTTACTGTGAAACAGTTTCTGACTGTTGGGTCTCATGGCAGCTGCGTCCAACGAAATTACTTTTGGCCTTCTGTACATGAGGACCCTGCAGTGGTGGCTCAGAACCAAGTTGTTTTCTCTGAGGGGAAATCCGTTTTCGCATGATCAAGGTTACGCGGCTATGCCTACGTGCCTCGGTCATGTGGAAGAACCTTGGTTCCTCGCCCAGGCCCAGTGTTTAGGGGCTTCTTGTCGACGCATAATGCTATCAACGGATGCTTCCCTCACAAGTCGGGGGTGATCATGAGTGGTCGCTTGGCGAAGGGTGTTTGGCAGGTCCATCTGCCTTTTTAGCACATAATTGGCTATTGGCTATGATGGCATATTTCCGAGAATCTCAATACTTCCTGCCAGACCGAGAGGTCACCATGTGCTCATCCTTTCGGACAACACACTGATGGTCTCGTATATCAAAGCAGATATCCTGTTGAGGCAGGGGCTGAGGCCCGGGGAATGGAGACTTCACCCCGAGGTGGTGGAGCTTCTTTGGGAGAACTTCGGTCAAACTCAAGTCGACCTTTCGCATTGTTTGTAAAACACATTACCCTATGTGGTTCTCCCTCATGCATCCAGCTCAGCTTGTACTGGATGTGATGTGTATTAGGTGTGGTTGACGCTACACCTGTACGCATTTCCCGATATCTTTGCTCCCGGGAGTTCTGGAGAGGGTTCGCCGGGTAGGGGCTCGTCTAGAAAAAGATTATTAGTAGCCCCGTTCTGGCCAGCCCGAATGGTGTTTCTCGGACCTACCGTCCCTTCTAGGCGGCTCTCCCTTGGAGATTCCGATCAGGAGGGACTTGCTGTCCCAATCATGGGATACAATATTTCACCCTCATCTGGAGTTTTTGGATATTGTGGGCTCAGCCTCTGAGGGGGCCCAGCTCATAGATTCAGGTCTCTCGACTGAGGTTGTGGAGACCATACTCCAGTCTAGAGCTCCCTCCACGAGAAGACTAAATATGCATTGAAATGAAATCTGTTCTCTGCCTGGTGCGGAGAACGCCTTCTGAATCTTGTTTCTGCCCTGTGGTACAGTACTTGATTTCTGTAATGAATGTTTCTTTGCTGGGTTATCTCTGAGGAGAGATCCTTAATTTTGTTTTCTCCGTGGTACATGAGGCTGTGGATTTGCACCTGGTATGGTGACAGTATCTCTTCACCCCAGGTCGGGTTGTATTCCTAGATCCCTACTAAATTTGTGGGTAATTTGTGCTGCAGGCCTTCTGTCCTCCACCTTTAATACCCCAGATCAGGAAAAACTTAATCTGTTTTGCCCTGTCTGGGCTTTGGATGCTTATGTCCACAGAGCTGAGAGAGGTTGCCCTGCATCTAAAACAGATGATGAGCAAGTGGGTGGCTGAGGCTATCTCACTTGCTTATGAAGCGGCTGGACAGCCTTCACCTTTGGCTGCCCAGGCTCATTCTATGAGGAGTATGGCTGCCTCTATGGCATTAATCTCGGGAGTTTCCCTTCATGACATTTGTGATGCGGCAGGCTGGTCTTAGCCGCTTACATTTGTCAAGTTTTATGACCTTGACCTTAGCTCCACTCCTGGGGCTAGGTTGCTTGCTTCTTAGGGAAGGGACTTCACACAGAACGGGCACTTGTCATTATGGCGTAGTGGGTATGGGGTTCCCATAGCGTGAAAACGCAGTGGGAGTTCCCTTGATAGGGAACGTCTCTGGTTACGTATGTAACCTTAGTTCCCTGAGAGGGAACGAGCACTGCGTTCACCCGCCATACTTCCTGCATGCCCTGATCGACTTGCTTCAGGCTTATCAGAAGCTGACGCGGTCTGTTCTCAGGGGTGCTTTATAGTTTCCTGGTCTATGACGTCACCCGCCTATGACGTCTCGCTCTTCCATTGGACTTATTATACACGTGCTTCACGACGCAATCACACAGGGGTGTTCCCATAGCGTGAAAACGCAGTGCTCGTTCCCTCTCAGGGAACTAAGGTTACATACGTAACCAGAGACGTTTTCTGTGACCTACATATGTGCATTTTAACCCTCTGGGGTCTGAAAACGCGTCGGCGCGTTTTGCGCGATTTTTTTCACATAGCAGCAATAGACTTAAAATACTCAGTCATTTTTTGTCATACACACTTAAGAAATATGAAAAAATGAACTGTTAAATGTCTACTTTTTTATGGGTCCACTTCCAATCGAAATAAAACATTGTACTTTTGTAAAATAAAGAAAATAAACAGGGTGTGCTTTCTGCCTCTCCGTCTCCGTGAACTTTTTTTCTGGAGCACGTCTCTAAATGTAAACAAAACTCAGCGAATACTAGTCACACATGCATGAGCAATATATCTTTATAATCATTAAAGTGTGTACTTTTAAATTATCTAATTCAAAACTAAAACAAACATTCTCTGTTTATGTAATCTATATAAAAAGAGAGAGATGTCAGTCCTCCTCATTTCAGCTAATTATCTTTTAATGTGACCACGCCCACAGATAGCGCACGCTATTCAAACGCAAATAATCTGAGGCAAGTCATGACAACTGTTAACGCCCCCATATCAGCTGGATAAAACACATCAAGTTGAACAAGAATCGTGGACTTTACCTCTTGCTGCGCTCTGAGGAATAATAGCTACTATCGTCCTAATCCTGGAACAATTTACCTCAGAAGTCCTGGTAGTTTCATTCCGAGGAGCAGCGAATCAAGCTGATGTAGTAAGTTATTTATTCTTTGTTGTAATCACGTGAATGGTAGTGTGAATGATGAATGAAAGGCACAGACGCGCGCGTGCTGTTGTTTACAGCTGTACAGCGCGCATCTCACACTCGCATAAACACGATATGTTACAGACTAAATATGAATATTTAGACAAGATTTCATTGATTAGTTTTGGATGGATTATAAAGTTTTTACTGTAAAAACAGCCTACTGCCACATTAAATAAGCTTTTGTTCGCCAATTTCTGCTCATATGTTACCCTTGAAATACGTATACTTTTTACAAAGAAGTAAAAAGATAAGAATCTTGTACTTACCTCGTCTTTCTGCGCTGTGAGCAATAATACTATCGTAATAATCCTGGAAAAGTTACCTCAGAAGAAGTGCTGGTAACGTTACTCATTTCAGGAGCACGGATTCAGCTGATGAAGTAAGTTGTTTATTCGTAAATGCTTTGTTCTAATCGCGTTATTGAATAGTGTCCAATGTAGACTCTATCAAACTAATGAATCCTTAACTTTGAAATATGAATGATAAAATCCAGGCTATAGGCCTACTTAAAAAAAAAAAAGCTTAATATTATTGTTTTTTATTAGTGACACATTTGAGGAGAGGATATATTCAATAACTTTCTGAAAATACAGTATGAGAATTAACTGCATACTAGAAATGTTTACCTTGGAAATTATACAATTTGAATGTATAAAAAAATTGTGAAAAACTACCTTTTTTTCCTCTCTGAGAACTCTAATTCTGTAGAACGGTCCATATAGCCTATTTGAACAGGATTTGTTTCCAGGTATGACTATGTACTAAAAATGTGCTTTTGTCTTTCATTTATATTTGGATATATATATATATATATATATATATATATATATATAATTTATTTATTAGGGCCCGAGCACCGATGGTGTGAGGACCCTCTTGGAATTGCTCTGTTTATTAGGGCCCGAGCACCGATGGTGTGAGGACCCTCTTGGAATTGCTCTGTTTATTATTATTATTCTTCTTCTTCTCCGCAATGAATCGCATTTTTGAGGGCCTAAACATGCACGAAAACTCACGAAAATTTGCACACGCGTCAGAACTGGCGAAAATTTACATCTGATATGCGTTTCAAAATTGGGCGGGGCAAAATGGCTCGATAGCGCCACCTATAAAGGTTCAACGGAGTGCGCCTCGCGTTACGTTTCAAGTACGTGTACGAAATTCGGTACATACCTGTAATGGACCAATACCTACAAAAAAGTCTCTTGGAGCGTAGCCCTAAACACAACAGGAAGTCAGCCATTTTGAACTTCCTCTCAGATTTTTGTGCAGTTTTTGCCATTTTCAGGCCTCGTACTTTAACGAACTCCTCCTACAGTTTTAATCTGATCATCTTCAAATTTGGTGAGTCTAATCTTAAGGCCTTTGCGACGTTAAATTGCGAAGATCTTGAGTTTTCGTCGAAGGGCGTGTCCTCGGCGGCCTGACAAATTTTGATGTTTCGCCATGAAACAGGAAGTTGCTGTAACTCAGGCAAACAATGTCCAATCTGCCCCAAACTTCACACGTTTGATAAGAGTTATGTCCTGAACACATGTCCATGCTCATATTCAGTTACAGTCATAGCGCCACCTGCTGGCAACAGGAAGTGACATGTTTAACACTGTTGTGGACTCCTGATAACATATAAAAAAGTGCCAGCAAGTGTTAAACATGCTAACAACATACTTGAAACATGCTAAAACATGCTAGCAAGCACTTAGCTAAGTGCTAAAGCATGCTATTACTGCAATTCAATAGGAATTTGCTGTAACTCAGGTATGGAATGTCCAATCTGCCCCAAACTTCACACGTTTGATAAGAGTCATGGCCTGAACACATCTACATGAGAATATTCAGTTATAGTAATCGCGTCACCTACTGGCAACAGGAAGTGACATGTTTAACACTGTGATGCAGTACTAGCAACATATTAATTATGCCAATGAGTTATAAACATGTTAGAAACATGTTAAAACATGCTAGCAATTCTTAGCTAAGTGCTAAAGCATGCTAATACAATGAAACAGGAAGTTGCTGTAACTCAGGCAAACAATGTCCAATCTGCCCCAAACTTCACATGTTTGATAAGAGTTCTGTCCTGAACACATGTCCATGCTCATATTCAGTTACAGTCATAGCGCCACCTGCTGGCAACAGGAAGTGACATGTTTAACACTGTTGTGGACTACTAATAACATATAAAAAAGTGCCAGCAAGTGCTAAACATGCTAGCAACATACTAGAAACATGCTAAAACATGCTAGCAAACACTTAGCTAAGTGCTAAAGCATGCCAATGCAATGAAAGAGGAAGTTGTTGTTACTCAAGAAGGCAATGTCCAATCTGCCCCAAACTTCACACGTTTGATAAGAGTCATGGCCTGAACACATCTACATGATAATTTTCTGTTAATTTTCTGTTATAGTAATAGCGCCACCTACTGTCAACAGGAAGTGACATGTTTTACACTGTGATGCAGTACTAGCAACATAGTAAAATATGCCATTGAGTGTTCAACATGTTAGAAACATGTTAAAACATGCTAACAATTCTTAGCTAAGTGCTAAGGCATGCTAATGCAATGAAAGAGGAAGTTGTTGTTACTCAAGAAGGCAATGTCCAATCTGCCCCAAACTTCACATGTTTGATAAGAGTCATGGCCTGAACACATCTACATGATAATTTTCTGTTAATTTTCTGTTATAGTATTAGCGCCACCTACTGTCAACAGGAAGTGACATGTTTTACACTGTGATGCAGTACTAGCAACATAGTAAAATATGCCATTGAGTGTTAAACATGTTAGAAACATGCTAAAGCATGCTAGCAATACTTAGTTAAGTGTTAAATCATGCTATTAATGCCATGAAACAGGAAGTTGTTTTAACTCAGGCAAGGAATGTCCAATCTGCCCCAAACGTCACACTTTTGATAAAAGTCCTGCCCTGAACACATCTACATGACAATTTTCACTTATAGTAATAGCGCCACCTACTGTCAACAGGAAGTGACATCTACAATGTGATGCAGTACTAGCAACAAATTTAGATATACCATTGAGTTCCAAGCATGCTAGAAACATGCTAAAACATGTTAGCAACACTTATCTGAGTGAAAACACATTGTATAATCCCCATAATAAAGGACATTTTTGTAACTGACATTGACATACTCCTCCTATATTTACCTACATAAATGCACATTCCCCTCCGTGCACGTTTTACACTGTGATGCAGTACTAGCAACATAGTAAATATGCCATTGAGTTATACACATGTTAGAAACATGTTAAAACATGCTAGCAATTCTTAGCTAAGTGCTAAAGCATGCTAATGCAATGAAACAGGAAGTTGTTGTTACTTAAGAAGGCAATGTCCAATCTGCCCCAAACTTCACACATTTGATAAGAGTCCTGCCCTGAACACATCTACATGACAATTTTCAGCTATAGTAATAGCGCCACCTACTGGCAACAGGAAGTGACATGTTTAACAGTGTGATGCAGTACTGGCAACATAGTAAATATGCCATTGAGTTATAAACATGCTAGCAATTCTTAGCTAAGTGCTAAAGCATGCTAATGCTATGAAACAGGAAGTTGTTTTTACTTAAGAAGGCAATGTCCAATCTGCCCAAAACTTCACAAGTTTAATAAGAGTTCTGTCCTGAACACATGTGCATGCTCATATTCAGTTACAGTCATAGCGCCACCTGCTGGCAACAGGAAGTGACATGTTTAACACTGTTGTGGACTTCTAATAATATATAAAAAAGTGCCAGCAAGTGTTAAACATGCTAGCAACATACTAGAAACATTCTAGCAAACACTTAACTAAGTGCCAATGCATGCTATTACTGCAATTAAATAGGAATTTGCTGTAACTGAGGCATGGAATGTCAAATCTGCCCCAAACTTCACACGTTTGATAAGAGTCATGGCCTGAACAAATCCGCATTACAATTTTAAGTTAAAGTAATAGCGCCACCTACTGTCAAAAGGAAGTGACATATTTGACACTGTGATGCAGTACTAGCAACATAGTAAATATGCCATTGAGTTCTAAACATGCTAAAAACATGCTAGCAACACTTATCTGAGTGATAACGCATGCTATTATCCCCACAATAAAGGACATTTTTGTAACTGACTTTGACATACTCCCACTATATTTATCTACTTAAATGCACATTGCCCACCATGCTCTGTCTTCCTAAAGCCACCGGGTGGCGATGGCACGTGTGCGAGGGCCCTTTCAATGCTGCTTGCAGCTTTAATTATTATTATTCTTCTTCTTCTCCGCAATGAATCGCATTTTTGAGGGCCTAAACATGCACGAAAACTCACGAAAATTTGCACACGCGTCAGAACTGGCGAAAATTTACATCTGATATGCGTTTCAAAATTGGGCGGGGCAAAATGGCTCGATAGCGCCACCTATAAAGGTTCAACGGAGTGCGCCTCGCGTTACGTTTCACGTACGTGTACGAAATTCGGTACATACCTGTAATGGCCCAATACCTACAAAAAAGTCTCTTGGAGCGTAGCCCTAAACACAACAGGAAGTCAGCCATTTTGAACTTCCTCTCAGATTTTTGTGCAGTTTTTGCCATTTTCAGGCCTCGTACTTTAACGAACTCCTCCTACAGTTTTAATCTGATCATCTTCAAATTTGGTGAGTCTAATCTTAAGGCCTTTGCGACGTTAAATTGCGAAGATCTTGAGTTTTCGTCGAAGGGCGTGTCCTCGGCGGCCTGACAAATTTTGATGTTTCGCCATGAAACAGGAAGTTGCTGTAACTCAGGCAAACAATGTCCAATCTGCCCCAAACTTCACACGTTTGATAAGAGTTCTGTCCTGAACACATGTCCATGCTCATATTCAGTTACAGTCACAGCGCCACCTGCTGGCAACAGGAAGTGACATGTTTAACACTGTTGTGGACTCCTGATAACATATAAAAAAGTGCCAGCAAGTGTTAAACATGCTAACAACATACTTGAAACATGCTAAAACATGCTAGCAAGCACTTAGCTAAGTGCTAAAGCATGCTATTACTGCAATTCAATAGGAATTTGCTGTAACTCAGGTATGGAATGTCCAATCTGCCCCAAACTTCACACGTTTGATAAGAGTCATGGCCTGAACACATCTACATGAGAATATTCAGTTATAGTAATAGCGCCACCTACTGGCAACAGGAAGTGACATGTTTAACACTGTGATGCAGTACTAGCAACATATTAATTATGCCAATGAGTTATAAACATGTTAGAAACATGTTAAAACATGCTAGCAATTCTTAGCTAAGTGCTAAAGCATGCTAATACAATGAAACAGGAAGTTGCTGTAACTCAGGCAAACAATGTCCAATCTGCCCCAAACTTCACATGTTTGATAAGAGTTCTGTCCTGAACACATGTCCATGCTCATATTCAGTTACAGTCATAGCGCCACCTGCTGGCAACAGGAAGTGACATGTTTAACACTGTTGTGGACTACTAATAACATATAAAAAAGTGCCAGCAAGTGCTAAACATGCTAGCAACATACTAGAAACATGCTAAAACATGCTAGCAAACACTTAGCTAAGTGCTAAAGCATGCCAATGCAATGAAAGAGGAAGTTGTTGTTACTCAAGAAGGCAATGTCCAATCTGCCCCAAACTTCACACGTTTGATAAGAGTCATGGCCTGAACACATCTACATGATAATTTTCTGTTAATTTTCTGTTATAGTAATAGCGCCACCTACTGTCAACAGGAAGTGACATGTTTTACACTGTGATGCAGTACTAGCAACATAGTAAAATATGCCATTGAGTGTTCAACATGTTAGAAACATGTTAAAACATGCTAACAATTCTTAGCTAAGTGCTAAGGCATGCTAATGCAATGAAAGAGGAAGTTGTTGTTACTCAAGAAGGCAATGTCCAATCTGCCCCAAACTTCACATGTTTGATAAGAGTCATGGCCTGAACACATCTACATGATAATTTTCTGTTAATTTTCTGTTATAGTATTAGCGCCACCTACTGTCAACAGGAAGTGACATGTTTTACACTGTGATGCAGTACTAGCAACATAGTAAAATATGCCATTGAGTGTTAAACATGTTAGAAACATGCTAAAGCATGCTAGCAATACTTAGTTAAGTGTTAAATCATGCTATTAATGCCATGAAACAGGAAGTTGTTTTAACTCAGGCAAGGAATGTCCAATCTGCCCCAAACGTCACACTTTTGATAAAAGTCCTGCCCTGAACACATCTACATGACAATTTTCACTTATAGTAATAGCGCCACCTACTGTCAACAGGAAGTGACATCTACAATGTGATGCAGTACTAGCAACAAATTTAGATATACCATTGAGTTCCAAGCATGCTAGAAACATGCTAAAACATGTTAGCAACACTTATCTGAGTGAAAACACATTGTATAATCCCCATAATAAAGGACATTTTTGTAACTGACATTGACATACTCCTCCTATATTTACCTACATAAATGCACATTCCCCTCCGTGCACGTTTTACACTGTGATGCAGTACTAGCAACATAGTAAATATGCCATTGAGTTATACACATGTTAGAAACATGTTAAAACATGCTAGCAATTCTTAGCTAAGTGCTAAAGCATGCTAATGCAATGAAACAGGAAGTTGTTGTTACTTAAGAAGGCAATGTCCAATCTGCCCCAAACTTCACACATTTGATAAGAGTCCTGCCCTGAACACATCTACATGACAATTTTCAGCTATAGTAATAGCGCCACCTACTGGCAACAGGAAGTGACATGTTTAACAGTGTGATGCAGTACTGGCAACATAGTAAATATGCCATTGAGTTATAAACATGCTAGCAATTCTTAGCTAAGTGCTAAAGCATGCTAATGCTATGAAACAGGAAATTGTTTTTACTTAAGAAGGCAATGTCCAATCTGCCCAAAACTTCACAAGTTTAATAAGAGTTCTGTCCTGAACACATGTGCATGCTCATATTCAGTTACAGTCATAGCGCCACCTGCTGGAAACAGGAAGTGACATGTTTAACACTGTTGTGGACTTCTAATAATATATAAAAAAGTGCCAGCAAGTGTTAAACATGCTAGCAACATACTAGAAACATTCTAGCAAACACTTAACTAAGTGCCAATGCATGCTATTACTGCAATTAAATAGGAATTTGCTGTAACTGAGGCATGGAATGTCAAATCTGCCCCAAACTTCACACGTTTGATAAGAGTCATGGCCTGAACAAATCCGCATTACAATTTTAAGTTAAAGTAATAGCGCCACCTACTGTCAAAAGGAAGTGACATATTTGACACTGTGATGCAGTACTAGCAACATAGTAAATATGCCATTGAGTTCTAAACATGCTAAAAACATGCTAGCAACACTTATCTGAGTGATAACGCATGCTATTATCCCCACAATAAAGGACATTTTTGTAACTGACTTTGACATACTCCCACTATATTTATCTACTTAAATGCACATTGCCCACCGTGCTCTGTCTTCCTAAAGCCACCGGGTGGCGATGGCACGTGTGCGAGGGCCCTTTCAATGCTGCTTGCAGCTTTAATTATTATTATTATTCTTCTTCTTCTTCTTCTCCGCAATGAATCGCATTTTTGAGGGCCTAAACATGCACGAAAACTCACGAAAATTTGCACACGCGTCAGAACTGGCGAAAATTTACATCTGATATGCGTTTCAAAATTGGGCGGGGCAAAATGGCTCGATAGCGCCACCTATAAAGGTTCAACGGAGTGCGCCTCGCGTTACGTTTCACGTACGTGTACGAAATTCGGTACATACCTGTAATGGCCCAATACCTACAAAAAAGTCTCTTGGAGCGTAGCCCTAAACACAACAGGAAGTCAGCCATTTTGAACTTCCTCTCAGATTTTTGTGCAGTTTTTGCCATTTTCAGGCCTCGTACTTTAACGAACTCCTCCTACAGTTTTAATCTGATCATCTTCAAATTTGGTGAGTCTAATCTTAAGGCCTTTGCGACGTTAAATTGCGAAGATCTTGAGTTTTCGTCGAAGGGCGTGTCCTCGGCGGCCTGACAAATTTTGATGTTTCGCCATGAAACAGGAAGTTGCTGTAACTCAGGCAAACAATGTCCAATCTGCCCCAAACTTCACACGTTTGATAAGAGTTCTGTCCTGAACACATGTCCATGCTCATATTCAGTTACAGTCACAGCGCCACCTGCTGGCAACAGGAAGTGACATGTTTAACACTGTTGTGGACTCCTGATAACATATAAAAAAGTGCCAGCAAGTGTTAAACATGCTAACAACATACTTGAAACATGCTAAAACATGCTAGCAAGCACTTAGCTAAGTGCTAAAGCATGCTATTACTGCAATTCAATAGGAATTTGCTGTAACTCAGGTATGGAATGTCCAATCTGCCCCAAACTTCACACGTTTGATAAGAGTCATGGCCTGAACACATCTACATGAGAATATTCAGTTATAGTAATAGCGCCACCTACTGGCAACAGGAAGTGACATGTTTAACACTGTGATGCAGTACTAGCAACATATTAATTATGCCAATGAGTTATAAACATGTTAGAAACATGTTAAAACATGCTAGCAATTCTTAGCTAAGTGCTAAAGCATGCTAATACAATGAAACAGGAAGTTGCTGTAACTCAGGCAAACAATGTCCAATCTGCCCCAAACTTCACATGTTTGATAAGAGTTCTGTCCTGAACACATGTCCATGCTCATATTCAGTTACAGTCATAGCGCCACCTGCTGGCAACAGGAAGTGACATGTTTAACACTGTTGTGGACTACTAATAACATATAAAAAAGTGCCAGCAAGTGCTAAACATGCTAGCAACATACTAGAAACATGCTAAAACATGCTAGCAAACACTTAGCTAAGTGCTAAAGCATGCCAATGCAATGAAAGAGGAAGTTGTTGTTACTCAAGAAGGCAATGTCCAATCTGCCCCAAACTTCACACGTTTGATAAGAGTCATGGCCTGAACACATCTACATGATAATTTTCTGTTAATTTTCTGTTATAGTAATAGCGCCACCTACTGTCAACAGGAAGTGACATGTTTTACACTGTGATGCAGTACTAGCAACATAGTAAAATATGCCATTGAGTGTTCAACATGTTAGAAACATGTTAAAACATGCTAACAATTCTTAGCTAAGTGCTAAGGCATGCTAATGCAATGAAAGAGGAAGTTGTTGTTACTCAAGAAGGCAATGTCCAATCTGCCCCAAACTTCACATGTTTGATAAGAGTCATGGCCTGAACACATCTACATGATAATTTTCTGTAAATTTTCTGTTATAGTATTAGCGCCACCTACTGTCAACAGGAAGTGACATGTTTTACACTGTGATGCAGTACTAGCAACATAGTAAAATATGCCATTGAGTGTTAAACATGTTAGAAACATGCTAAAGCATGCTAGCAATACTTAGTTAAGTGTTAAATCATGCTATTAATGCCATGAAACAGGAAGTTGTTTTAACTCAGGCAAGGAATGTCCAATCTGCCCCAAACGTCACACTTTTGATAAAAGTCCTGCCCTGAACACATCTACATGACAATTTTCACTTATAGTAATAGCGCCACCTACTGTCAACAGGAAGTGACATCTACAATGTGATGCAGTACTAGCAACACATTTAGATATACCATTGAGTTCCAAGCATGCTAGAAACATGCTAAAACATGCTAGCAACACTTATCTGAGTGAAAACACATTGTATAATCCCCATAATAAAGGACATTTTTGTAACTGTCATTGACATACTCCTCCAATATTTACCTACATAAATGCACATTCCCCTCCGTGCTCTGTCTTCCTAAAGCCACCGGGTGGCGGTTGCACGGGTGCGAGGGCCCTTTCATCGCTGCTTGCAGCTTTAATTATTATTATTATTCTTCTTCTTCTTCTTCTCCGCAATGAATCGCATTTTTGAGGGCCTAAACATGCACGAAAACTCACGAAAATTTGCACACGCGTCAGAACTGGCGAAAATTTACATCTGATATGCGTTTCAAAATTGGGCGGGGCAAAATGGCTCGATAGCGCCACCTATAAAGGTTCAACGGAGTGCGCCTCGCGTTACGTTTCACGTACGTGTACGAAATTCGGTACATACCTGTAATGGCCCAATACCTACAAAAAAGTCTCTTGGAGCGTAGCCCTAAACACAACAGGAAGTCAGCCATTTTGAACTTCCTCTCAGATTTTTGTGCAGTTTTTGCCATTTTCAGGCCTCGTACTTTAACGAACTCCTCCTACAGTTTTAATCTGATCATCTTCAAATTTGGTGAGTCTAATCTTAAGGCCTTTGCGACGTTAAATTGCGAAGATCTTGAGTTTTCGTCGAAGGGCGTGTCCTCGGCGGCCTGACAAATTTTGATGTTTCGCCATGAAACAGGAAGTTGCTGTAACTCAGGCAAACAATGTCCAATCTGCCCCAAACTTCACACGTTTGATAAGAGTTCTGTCCTGAACACATGTCCATGCTCATATTCAGTTACAGTCACAGCGCCACCTGCTGGCAACAGGAAGTGACATGTTTAACACTGTTGTGGACTCCTGATAACATATAAAAAAGTGCCAGCAAGTGTTAAACATGCTAACAACATACTTGAAACATGCTAAAACATGCTAGCAAGCACTTAGCTAAGTGCTAAAGCATGCTATTACTGCAATTCAATAGGAATTTGCTGTAACTCAGGTATGGAATGTCCAATCTGCCCCAAACTTCACACGTTTGATAAGAGTCATGGCCTGAACACATCTACATGAGAATATTCAGTTATAGTAATAGCGCCACCTACTGGCAACAGGAAGTGACATGTTTAACACTGTGATGCAGTACTAGCAACATATTAATTATGCCAATGAGTTATAAACATGTTAGAAACATGTTAAAACATGCTAGCAATTCTTAGCTAAGTGCTAAAGCATGCTAATACAATGAAACAGGAAGTTTTTGTTACTCAGGAAGGCAATGTCCAATCTGCCCCAAACTTCACACGTTTGATAAGAGTCCTGCCCTGAACACATGTCCATGCTCATATTCAGTTACAGTCATAGCACCAGCTGCTGGCAACAGGAAGTGACATGTTTAACACTGTTGAGGACTCCTAATAATATATAAAAAAGTGCCAGCAAGTGCTAAACATGCTAACCTCATACTAGAAACATGTTAAAACATGCTAGCAAACACTTAGCTAAGTGCTAAAGTATGCTATTACTGCAATTAAATAGGAATTTGCTGTAATAGCGCTGCCTACTGTCAACAGGAAGTGACATGTTTTACACTGTGATGCAGTACTAGCAACATATTAAATATGCCATTGAGTTCCAAACATGCTAGAAAAATGCTAAAGCATGATAGCAACACTTCCTCTTAGATTTTTGTGCAGTTTTTGCCATTTTCAGGCCTCGTACTTTGACAAACTCCTCCTACAGTTTTAATCTGATCATCTTCAAATTTGGTGAGTCTAACCTTAAGGCCTTCGCGACAGTAAATTGCGAAGATCTTGAGTTTTCGTCAAAGGGCGTGTCCTCGGCGGCCTGACAAATTTCGATGTTTCGCCATGAAACAGGAAGTTGTTGTAACTCAGGCAAACAATGTCCAATCTGCCTCAAACTTCACACGTTTGATAAGAGTTCTGTCCTGAACACATGTCCATGCTCAAATTCAGTTACAGTCATAGCGCCACCTGCTGGCAACAGGAAGTGACATGTTTAACACTGTTGTGGACTCCTAATAATAGATAAAAAAGTGCCAGCAAGTGTTAAACATGCTATCAACATACTAGAAACATGCTAAAACATGCTAGCAAACACTTAGCTAAATGTTAAATTATGTTATTGCTGCAATTAAATAGGAATTTGCTGTAACTCAGGCATGGAATGTCAAATCTGCCACAAACTTCACACATTTGATAAGAGTCATGGCTTGAACACATCTACGTGACAATTTTCAGTTATAGTAATAGCGCCACCTACTAGCAACAGGAAGTGTCATGTTTAACACTGTGATGCAATACTGGCAACACATTAAATATGCCATTGAGTTATAAACATGTTATAAACATGTTAAAACATGCTAGCAATTCTTAGCTAAGTGCTAAAGCATGTTAATACAATGAAACAGGAAGTTGCTGTTACTCAAGAAGGCAATGTCCAATCTGCCCCAAACTTCACACGTTTCATAAGAGTTCTGTCCTGAACACATGTCCATGCTCAAATTCAGTTACAGTCATAGCGCCACCTGCTGGCAACAGGAAGTGACATGTTTAACACTGTTGTGGACTCCTAATAATAGATAAAAAAGTGCCAGCAAGTGTTAAACATGCTATCAACATACTAGAAACATGCTAAAACATGCTAGCAAACACTTAGCTAAATGTTAAATTATGTTATTACTGCAATTAAATAGGAATTTGCTGTAACTCAGGCATGGAATGTCAAATCTGCCCCAAACTTCACACATTTGATAAGAGTCATGGCCTGAACACATCTACGTGACAATTTTCAGTTATAGTAATAGCGCCACCTACTAGCAACAGGAAGTGTCATGTTTAACACTGTGATGCAATACTGGCAACACATTAAATATGCCATTGAGTTATAAACATGTTATAAACATGTTAAAACATGCTAGCAATTCTTAGCTAAGTGCTAAAGCATGTTAATGCAATGAAACAGGAAGTTGTTGTTACTCAAGAAGGCAATGTCCAATCTGCGCCAAACTTCACACATTTGATAAGAGTTCTGCCCTGAACACATGTCCATGACAATTTTCAGTTATAGTAATAGCGCCACCTGCTGTCGACAGGAAGTGACATGTTTTACATTGTGATGCAGTACTAGCAACATATTAATTAAATATGCCATTGAGTTCTAAACATGCTAGAAACATGCTAAAACATGCTAGCAACACTTATCTGAGTGATAACGCATGCTACTATCCCCATAATAAAGGACATTTTTGTAACTGACTTTGACATACTCCTCCTATATTTACCTACTTAAATGCACATTGCCCACTGTGCTCTGTCTTCCTGAAGCCACCGGGTGGCGGTGGCACGGGTGCGAGGGCCCTTTCATCGCTGCTTGCAGCTTTAATTAGGGCCCGAGCACCGATGGTGTGAGGACCCTCTTGGAATTGCTCTGTTTATTAGGGCCCGAGCACCGATGGTGTGAGGACCCTCTTGGAATTGCTCTGTTTATTATTAGGGCCCGAGCACCGATGGTGTGAGGACCCTCTTGGAATTGCTCTGTTTATTATTATTATTCTTCTTCTTCTCCGCAATGAATCGCATTTTTGAGGGCCTAAACATGCACGAAAACTCACGAAAATTTGCACACGCGTCAGAACTGGCGAAAATTTACATCTGATATGCGTTTCAAAATTGGGCGGGGCAAAATGGCTCGATAGCGCCACCTATAAAGGTTCAACGGAGTGCGCCTCGCGTTACGTTTCACGTACGTGTACGAAATTCGGTACATACCTGTAATGGCCCAATACCTACAAAAAAGTCTCTTGGAGCGTAGCCCTAAACACAACAGGAAGTCAGCCATTTTGAACTTCCTCTCAGATTTTTGTGCAGTTTTTGCCATTTTCAGGCCTCGTACTTTAACGAACTCCTCCTACAGTTTTAATCTGATCATCTTCAAATTTGGTGAGTCTAATCTTAAGGCCTTTGCGACGTTAAATTGCGAAGATCTTGAGTTTTCGTCGAAGGGCGTGTCCTCGGCGGCCTGACAAATTTTGATGTTTCGCCATGAAACAGGAAGTTGCTGTAACTCAGGCAAACAATGTCCAATCTGCCCCAAACTTCACATGTTTGATAAGAGTTCTGTCCTGAACACATGTCCATGCTCATATTCAGTTACAGTCATAGCGCCACCTGCTGGCAACAGGAAGTGACATGTTTAACACTGTTGTGGACTCCTGATAACATATAAAAAAGTGCCAGCAAGTGTTAAACATGCTAACAACATACTTGAAACATGCTAAAACATGCTAGCAAGCACTTAGCTAAGTGCTAAAGCATGCTATTACTGCAATTCAATAGGAATTTGCTGTAACTCAGGTATGGAATGTCCAATCTGCCCCAAACTTCACACGTTTGATAAGAGTCATGGCCTGAACACATCTACATGAGAATATTCAGTTATAGTAATAGCGCCACCTACTGGCAACAGGAAGTGACATGTTTAACACTGTGATGCAGTACTAGCAACATATTAATTATGCCAATGAGTTATAAACATGTTAGAAACATGTTAAAACATGCTAGCAATTCTTAGCTAAGTGCTAAAGCATGCTAATACAATGAAACAGGAAGTTTTTGTTACTCAGGAAGGCAATGTCCAATCTGCCCCAAACTTCACACGTTTGATAAGAGTCCTGCCCTGAACACATGTCCATGCTCATATTCAGTTACAGTCATAGCACCAGCTGCTGGCAACAGGAAGTGACATGTTTAACACTGTTGAGGACTCCTAATAATATATAAAAAAGTGCCAGCAAGTGCTAAACATGCTAACCTCATACTAGAAACATGTTAAAACATGCTAGCAAACACTTAGCTAAGTGCTAAAGTATGCTATTACTGCAATTAAATAGGAATTTGCTGTAATAGCGCTGCCTACTGTCAACAGGAAGTGACATGTTTTACACTGTGATGCAGTACTAGCAACATATTAAATATGCCATTGAGTTCCAAACATGCTAGAAAAATGCTAAAGCATGATAGCAACACTTCCTCTTAGATTTTTGTGCAGTTTTTGCCATTTTCAGGCCTCGTACTTTGACAAACTCCTCCTACAGTTTTAATCTGATCATCTTCAAATTTGGTGAGTCTAACCTTAAGGCCTTCGCGACAGTAAATTGCGAAGATCTTGAGTTTTCGTCAAAGGGCGTGTCCTCGGCGGCCTGACAAATTTCGATGTTTCGCCATGAAACAGGAAGTTGCTGTAACTCAGGCAAACAATGTCCAATCTGCCTCAAACTTCACACGTTTGATAAGAGTTCTGTCCTGAACACATGTCAATGCTCAAATTCAGTTACAGTCATAGCGCCACCTGCTGGCAACAGGAAGTGACATGTTTAACACTGTTGTGGACTCCTAATAATAGATAAAAAAGTGCCAGCAAGTGTTAAACATGCTATCAACATACTTGAAACATGCTAAAACATGCTAGCAAACACTTAGCTAAATGTTAAATTATGTTATTACTGCAATTAAATAGGAATTTGCTGTAACTCAGGCATGGAATGTCAAATCTGCCCCAAACTTCACACATTTGATAAGAGTCATGGCCTGAACACATCTACATGAGAATATTCAGTTATAGTAATAGCGCCACCTACTGGCAACAGGAAGTGACATGTTTAACACTGTGATGCAGTACTAGCAACATATTAATTATGCCAATGAGTTATAAACATGTTAGAAACATGTTAAAACATGCTAGCAATTCTTAGCTAAGTCCTAAAGCATGCTAATACAATGAAACAGGAAGTTTTTGTTACTCAGGAAGGCAATGTCCAATCTGCCCCAAACTTAACACGTTTGATAAGAGTCCTGCCCTGAACACATGTCCATGCTCATATTCAGTTACAGTCATAGCACCAGCTGCTGGCAACAGGAAGTGACATGTTTAACACTGTTGAGGACTCCTAATAATATATAAAAAAGTGCCAGCAAGTGCTAAACATGCTAACCTCATACTAGAAACATGTTAAAACATGCTAGCAAACACTTAGCTAAGTGCTAAAGTATGCTATTACTGCAATTAAATAGGAATTTGCTGTAATAGCGCTGCCTACTGTCAACAGGAAGTGACATGTTTTACACTGTGATGCAGTACTAGCAACATATTAAATATGCCATTGAGTTCCAAACATGCTAGAAAAATGCTAAAGCATGATAGCAACACTTCCTCTTAGATTTTTGTGCAGTTTTTGCCATTTTCAGGCCTCGTACTTTGACAAACTTCTCCTACAGTTTTAATCTGATCATCTTCAAATTTGGTGAGTCTAACCTTAAGGCCTTCGCGACAGTAAATTGCGAAGATCTTGAGTTTTCGTCAAAGGGCGTGTCCTCGGCGGCCTGACAAATTTCGATGTTTCGCCATGAAACAGGAAGTTGCTGTAACTCAGGCAAACAATGTCCAATCTGCCTCAAACTTCACACGTTTGATAAGAGTTCTGTCCTGAACACATGTCCATGCTCAAATTCAGTTACAGTCATAGCGCCACCTGCTGGCAACAGGAAGTGACATGTTTAACGCTGTTGTGGACTCCTAATAATAGATAAAGTGCCAGCAAGTGTTAAACATGTTATCAACATACTAGAAACATGCTAAAACATGCTAGCAAACACTTAGCTAAATGTTAAATTATGTTATTACTGCAATTAAATAGGAATTTGCTGTAACTCAGGCATGGAATGTCAAATCTGCCCCAAACTTCACACATTTGATAAGAGTCATGGCCTGAACACATCTACGTGACAATTTTCAGTTATAGTAATAGCGCCACCTACTAGCAACAGGAAGTGTCATGTTTAACACTGTGATGCAATACTGGCAACACATTAAATATGCCAGTGAGTTATAAACATGTTATAAACATGTTAAAATATGCTAACAATTCTTAGCTAAGTGCTAAAGCATGCTAATGCAATGAAAGAGGAAGTTGTTGTTACTCAAGAAGGCAATGTCCAATCTGCCCCAAACTTCACATGTTTGATAAGAGTCCTGCCCTGAACAAATCTACATGACAATTTTCAGTTAAAGTAATAGCGCCACCTACTGTCGACAGGAAGTGACATGTTTTACACTGTGATGCAGTACTAGCAACATATTAAATATGCCATTGAGTTCTAAACATGCTAGAAACATGCTGAAACATGCTAGCAACACTTATCTGAGTGATAACGCATGCTATTATCCCCATATTAAAGGACATTTTTGTAACTGACTTTGACATCCTCCTCCTATATTTACCTATTTAAATGCACATTGCCCACCGTGCTCTATCTTCCTAAAGCCACCGGGTGGCGGTGGAACGTGTGCGAGGGCCCTTTCATCGCTGCTTGCAGCTTTAATTATTATTATTCTTCTTCTTCTTCTTCTCCGCAATGAATCGCATTTTTGAGGGCCTAAACATGCACGAAAACTCACGAAAATTTGCACACGCGTCAGAACTGGCGAAAATTTACATCTGATATGCGTTTCAAAATTGGGCGGGGCAAAATGGCTCGATAGCGCCACCTATAAAGGTTCAACGGAGTGCGCCTCGCGTTACGTTTCACGTACGTGTACGAAATTCGGTACATACCTGTAATGGCCCAATACCTACAAAAAAGTCTCTTGGAGCATAGCCCTAAACACAACAGGAAGTCAGCCATTTTGAACTTCCTCTCAGATTTTTTTGCAGTTTTTGCCATTTTCAGGCCTCGTACTTTAACGAACTCCTCCTACAGTTTTAATCTGATCATCTTCAAATTTGGTGAGTCTAATCTTAAGGCCTTTGCGACGTTAAATTGCGAAGATCTTGAGTTTTCGTCGAAGGGCGTGTCCTCGGCGGCCTGACAAATTTTGATGTTTCGCCATGAAACAGGAAGTTGCTGTAACTCAGGCAAACAATGTCCAATCTGCCCCAAACTTCACATGTTTGATAAGAGTTCTGTCCTGAACACATGTCCATGCTCATATTCAGTTACAGTCATAGCGCCACCTGCTGGCAACAGGAAGTGACATGTTTAACACTGTTGTGGACTCCTGATAACATATAAAAAAGTGCCAGCAAGTGTTAAACATGCTAACAACATACTTGAAACATGCTAAAACATGCTAGCAAGCACTTAGCTAAGTGCTAAAGCATGCTATTACTGCAATTCAATAGGAATTTGCTGTAACTCAGGTATGGAATGTCCAATCTGCCCCAAACTTCACACGTTTGATAAGAGTCATGGCCTGAACACATCTACATGAGAATATTCAGTTATAGTAATAGCGCCACCTACTGGCAACAGGAAGTGACATGTTTAACACTGTGATGCAGTACTAGCAACATATTAATTATGCCAATGAGTTATAAACATGTTAGAAACATGTTAAAACATGCTAGCAATTCTTAGCTAAGTGCTAAAGCATGCTAATACAATGAAACAGGAAGTTTTTGTTACTCAGGAAGGCAATGACCAATCTGCCCCAAACTTCACACGTTTGATAAGAGTCCTGCCCTGAACACATGTCCATGCTCATATTCAGTTACAGTCATAGCACCAGCTGCTGGCAACAGGAAGTGACATGTTTAACACTGTTGAGGACTCCTAATAATATATAAAAAAGTGCCAGCAAGTGCTAAACATGCTAACCTCATACTAGAAACATGTTAAAACATGCTAGCAAACACTTAGCTAAGTGCTAAAGTATGCTATTACTGCAATTAAATAGGAATTTGCTGTAATAGCGCTGCCTACTGTCAACAGGAAGTGACATGTTTTACACTGTGATGCAGTACTAGCAACATATTAAATATGCCATTGAGTTCCAAACATGCTAGAAAAATGCTAAAGCATGATAGCAACACTTCCTCTTAGATTTTTGTGCAGTTTTTGCCATTTTCAGGCCTCGTACTTTAACGAACTCCTCCTACAGTTTTAATCTGATCATCTTCAAATTTGGTGAGTCTAACCTTAAGGCCTTCGCGACAGTAAATTGCGAAGATCTTGAGTTTTCGTCAAAGGGCGTGTCCTCGGCGGCCTGACAAATTTCGATGTTTCGCCATGAAACAGGAAGTTGCTGTAACTCAGGCAAACAATGTCCAATCTGCCTCAAACTTCACACGTTTGATAAGAGTTCTGTCCTGAACACATGTCCATGCTCAAATTCAATTACAGTCATAGCGCCACCTGCTGGCAACAGGAAGTGACATGTTTAACACTGTTGTGGACTCCTAATAATAGATAAAAAAGTGCCAGCAAGTGTTAAACATGCTATCAACATACTAGAAACATGCTAAAACATGCTAGCAAACACTTAGCTAAATGTTAAATTATGTTATTACTGCAATTAAATAGGAATTTGCTGTAACTCAGGCATGGAATGTCAAATCTGCCCCAAACTTCACACATTTGATAAGAGTCATGGCCTGAACACATCTACGTGACAATTTTCAGTTATAGTAATAGCGCCACCTACTAGCAACAGGAAGTGTCATGTTTAACACTGTGATGCAATACTGGCAACACATTAAATATGCCATTGAGTTATAAACATGTTATAAACATGTTAAAACATGCTAGCAATTCTTAGCTAAGTGCTAAAGCATGTTAATACAATGAAACAGGAAGTTGCTGTTACTCAAGAAGGCAATTTACAATCTGCCCCAAACTTCACACGTTTCATAAGAGTTCTGTCCTGAACACATGTCCATGCTCAAATTCAGTTACAGTCATAGCGCCACCTGCTGGCAACAGGAAGTGACATGTTTAACACTGTTGTGGACTCCTAATAATAGATAAAAAAAGTGCCAGCAAGTGTTAAACATGCTATCAACATACTAGAAACATGCTAAAACATGCTAGCAAACACTTAGCTAAATGTTAAATTATGTTATTACTGCAATTAAATAGGAATTTGCTGTAACTCAGGCATGGAATGTCAAATCTGCCCCAAACTTCACACATTTGATAAGAGTCATGGCCTGAACACATCTACGTGACAATTTTCAGTTATAGTAATAGCGCCACCTACTAGCAACAGGAAGTGTCATGTTTAACACTGTGATGCAATACTGGCAACACATTAAATATGCCATTGAGTTATAAACATGTTATAAACATGTTAAAACATGCTAGCAATTCTTAGCTAAGTGCTAAAGCATGTTAATGCAATGAAACAGGAAGTTGTTGTTACTCAAGAAGGCAATGTCCAATCTGCGCCAAACTTCACACATTTGATAAGAGTTCTGCCCTGAACACATGTCCATGACAATTTTCAGTTATAGTAATAGCGCCACCTACTGTCGACAGGAAGTGACATGTTTTACATTGTGATGCAGTACTAGCAACATATTAATTAAATATGCCATTGAGTTCTAAACATGCTAGAAACATGCTAAAACATGCTAGCAACACTTATCTGAGTGATAACGCATGCTACTATCCCCATAATAAAGGACATTTTTGTAACTGACTTTGACATACTCCTCCTATATTTACCTACTTAAATGCACATTGCCCACCGTGCTCTGTCTTCCTGAAGCCACCGGGTGGCGGTGGCACGGGTGCGAGGGCCCTTTCATCGCTGCTTGCAGCTTTAATTATTATTATTATTCTTCTTCTTCTTCTTCTCCGCAATGAATCGCATTTTTGAGGGCCTAAACATGCACGAAAACTCACGAAAATTTGCACGCGCGTCAGAACTGGCGAAAATTTACATCTGATATGCGTTTCAAAATTGGGCGGGGCAAAATGGCTCGATAGCGCCACCTATAAAGGTTCAACGGAGTGCGCCTCGCGTTACGTTTCACGTACGTGTACGAAATTCGGTATATACCTGTAATGGCCCAATACCTACAAAAAAGTCTCTTGGAGCATAGCCCTAAACACAACAGGAAGTCAGCCATTTTGAACTTCCTCTCAGATTTTTGTGCAGTTTTTGCCATTTTCAGGCCTCGTACTTTAACGAACTCCTCCTACAGTTTTAATCTGATCATCTTCAAATTTGGTGAGTCTAATCTTAAGGCCTTTGCGACGTTAAATTGCGAAGATCTTGAGTTTTCGTCGAAGGGCGTGTCCTCGGCGGCCTGACAAATTTTGATGTTTCGCCATGAAACAGGAAGTTGCTGTAACTCAGGCAAACAATGTCCAATCTGCCCCAAACTTCACATGTTTGATAAGAGTTCTGTCCTGAACACATGTCCATGCTCATATTCAGTTACAGTCATAGCGCCACCTGCTGGCAACAGGAAGTGACATGTTTAACACTGTTGTGGACTCCTGATAACATATAAAAAAGTGCCAGCAAGTGTTAAACATGCTAACAACATACTTGAAACATGCTAAAACATGCTAGCAAGCACTTAGCTAAGTGCTAAAGCATGCTATTACTGCAATTCAATAGGAATTTGCTGTAACTCAGGTATGGAATGTCCAATCTGCCCCAAACTTCACACGTTTGATAAGAGTCATGGCCTGAACACATCTACATGAGAATATTCAGTTATAGTAATAGCGCCACCTACTGGCAACAGGAAGTGACATGTTTAACACTGTGATGCAGTACTAGCAACATATTAATTATGCCAATGAGTTATAAACATGTTAGAAACATGTTAAAACATGCTAGCAATTCTTAGCTAAGTGCTAAAGCATGCTAATACAATGAAACAGGAAGTTTTTGTTACTCAGGAAGGCAATGTCCAATCTGCCCCAAACTTCACACGTTTGATAAGAGTCCTGCCCTGAACACATGTCCATGCTCATATTCAGTTACAGTCATAGCACCAGCTGCTGGCAACAGGAAGTGACATGTTTAACACTGTTGAGGACTCCTAATAATATATAAAAAAGTGCCAGCAAGTGCTAAACATGCTAACCTCATACTAGAAACATGTTAAAACATGCTAGCAAACACTTAGCTAAGTGCTAAAGTATGCTATTACTGCAATTAAATAGGAATTTGCTGTAATAGCGCTGCCTACTGTCAACAGGAAGTGACATGTTTTACACTGTGATGCAGTACTAGCAACATATTAAATATGCCATTGAGTTCCAAACATGCTAGAAAAATGCTAAAGCATGATAGCAACACTTCCTCTTAGATTTTTGTGCAGTTTTTGCCATTTTCAGGCCTCGTACTTTGACAAACTCCTCCTACAGTTTTAATCTGATCATCTTCAAATTTGGTGAGTCTAACCTTAAGGCCTTCGCGACAGTAAATTGCGAAGATCTTGAGTTTTCGTCAAAGGGCGTGTCCTCGGCGGCCTGACAAATTTCGATGTTTCGCCATGAAACAGGAAGTTGCTGTAACTCAGGCAAACAATGTCCAATCTGCCTCAAACTTCACACGTTTGATAAGAGTTCTGTCCTGAACACATGTCCATGCTCAAATTCAGTTACAGTCATAGCGCCACCTGCTGGCAACAGGAAGTGACATGTTTAACACTGTTGTGGACTCCTAATAATAGATAAAAAAGTGCCAGCAAGTGTTAAACATGCTATCAACATACTTGAAACATGCTAAAACATGCTAGCAAACACTTAGCTAAATGTTAAATTATGTTATTACTGCAATTAAATAGGAATTTGCTGTAACTCAGGCATGGAATGTCAAATCTGCCCCAAACTTCACACATTTGATAAGAGTCATGGCCTGAACACATCTACGTGACAATTTTCAGTTATAGTAATAGCGCCACCTACTAGCAACAGGAAGTGTCATGTTTAACACTGTGATGCAATACTGGCAACACATTAAATATGCCATTGAGTTATAAACATGTTATAAACATGTTAAAACATGCTAGCAATTCTTAGCTAAGTGCTAAAGCATGTTAATGCAATGAAACAGGAAGTTGTTGTTACTCAAGAAGGCAATGTCCAATCTGCGCCAAACTTCACACATTTGATAAGAGTTCTGCCCTGAACACATGTCCATGACAATTTTCAGTTATAGTAATAGCGCCACCTACTGTCGACAGGAAGTGACATGTTTTACATTGTGATGCAGTACTAGCAACATATTAATTAAATATGCCATTGAGTTCTAAACATGTTTTGTAACTGACTTTGACATACTCCTCCTATATTTACCTACTTAAATGCACATTGCCCACCATGCTCTGTCTTCCTGAAGCCACCGGGTGGCGGTGGCACGGGTGCGAGGGCCCTTTCATCGCTGCTTGCAGCTTTAATTTATTTTTGTCCTCCATTCTTTCTTGTGTGACACACCTGAATGAAAGGCTCATTAGTATGCAGGCTCATTAGTATGCAGGCTCATTACTATGCAGGGTCTTTGTCTTCTCAGGTGTGAATCTCAGCAAGTCACGCCCCTGCGCATATTGCCTTTGGAAGCAAAAACTGTTTTAAAAAATTTAAATCAATGTATTGTTTTATGTGAATGATTAGGCAGGGTGATTTTCAGATCATTTTGAAGCAAAAACACTAGGCACCTACATCCATTAGTCAAAAGTATTGTGGACACATGTTAAGTATGTGTTTTGTGGCCTTATTTCAGAAACTTAAATTTTTAGTTTTTTGAATAACCATGCATAAACATTATTCCCTCAAAAATACAAATATGTACATAGATGTTGCTAGCATATTATGGTACCCCTATTTGTGCTAAATAGAGTGTAATTACACCTTTGCCATTAATATGTTTATAAGCAACTGAAAAAAGCACAAATGTCAGGGCATGTCAAAACATCTCACGGACCTCAAAAACCCTTTAGACTCCAGAGGGTTAAGATGTTTTGAAGGCCAAAAAAACTGGATAACAACAGCTTTAAAACCATGTCAGTGTGCAGTAGATTATTTTTCTCTCCTCATCAGCATCACACTGTTTTTCTCTTTGTTTTTATCTTGCCCTGTCTCTTCCCCTCCTAAAGTTGAGCTTTGACTGATATAGGCTTTTCATTTTTGTCTGTCAGTGAAGAAAGTAAACATAGCAGATAGGTTGATTATGAATCATTTTCTCAGACGCATTTATTTACTGAAAGCTACTAGGAAAGGCTAGGTAATAAAGTTTATTAAATTAATTCACAATATGTAGGCTACACATTCATTATTGATCTTAATGCAGACAGGGCTTTATAATCAAATAGGTCCTAAATTTGAAGTTGGTAGGGGGTTCAAATTTTTTATTTCTCTGATATGTGCATTTCAAGACATTTGAAGACCAAAAAAAAAGGATAAGAAATAAAAAAAACATGTCAGTGGGCAGTAGACTATTTGTCAATACCTGCTCTCTCCTCATCTCCATCATCCTTTCTTTTCTCTCAGTCTCCTCATATTGCCCTTTCTCTTCCCCTCCTAAAGCTGAGCTTTTTTAATTTACTAAAGGCTACAATTTGTATTATATTCTCAATATGTACACATTCATTATTAATCTTGTGCCTAACATGATGAAAACAGCTTTGTTAATGTTTCTTGTGCCCTCACAACGACAGCAAACTAATTAGGCTAATACATTACATGAGTCACGTCACGTTACATAGGCATATTTTCAGTTCAAAATGGCGAAATTAGACAAAACTATATTAGTTTGCCGGATTCTTTTTTGTCATTCGTTTAACATTTATGACCTAAAAAACTGGCAATTATGAAATGTTAAGTTTAGCTTGAAGCCCCTTTAGGCTGAAGCCCCCCTAAAAAGGGCCTAGTGATGCCCCTGTTTGTTTGCACTGTATATTGAAATCTATTAATTAAATTTTTGAATTTTTGGTGAACCACTCAGGAATCCATCACACTCAGTTTAAGTCGATCTAACACATGACTATAGTTTACTGGAGTGAAGTGATGCTGTACAATCCCAGAGAAGTAAGCCAGATTTCGGTAGTCTGCTGCGTCCTATGCAAACTAGCACTCTTATGCCGAGTTCAGACTGCACGCGATTTTCAAAGTAGTCGGGTCACTGTTCTTTTCACACTGCATGACTATCTTGGCCAGCATTCAGTCGCTGCTGTGTTCACACTGAACGATTGATCGGCGACAGGAGGTTTCACACTGCATGACTTTACAAGAGGAAGAATTGTCGACAACTGTTTGGCACGCTACGTTTCACAACCAAACACACGCGAGAAGTGATAAGAAAATAACACAAGATCACGCGTGCGTGAGACCGGAGTTCTCGCAGCGAGACTCAAATTGTTATTAAAAATTATAGCCGGCAAGAAGCTTGCGATCCCAATCTATGAGCTGATTTGCAGCAACAAAAAAAAAAAAAAAAAAAAAAAAAAGATTATGCAGGAGGAAATGGTTGGGGAGACGAGATCAACTTGCTGAGCTCTGAGCAAGGATTGTGTGTTCTACAAAGAGAGTTGGGGGTTTAAAGAAATAATTTTGCAATGTGTTGCTGGTCAAGCAATATGTAGGCTACTATGTTTCTGTTTGAATAATTGTAAATATTAAAATACTGATATTCTGGTCTATAACTCCTCCCCGCTGCTCTGTATCTTCCTCTCTCATTGGCTGTCGGTCATCGCCGATGTAGTTTTCAGTCAGAACACTTTTCACACAGCAGGATTTTGAATCGCTGACAGGTCCAGATATTTAGCATGCCAAATATCTCACGGGCGTCGGCGACTCGTCTGGGATTCTCTCAGATCGCGTCTTTGCTCATTTACACTGCATGATTGTCACTCGCGTGAACGAGCACCGATTTGCCTGTGATTTCGGGCATTTGTCGGCGATTTCTCAAAACCTGTCGGCGAGCCAAAATCGGGGCTAAAATCGTGCAGTCTGAACTCGGCCTTAAGGGACCTGCAGGATAAGGTTTTGTGACATGCAAACTGCGTTCTGCACAAATCATTGTGGGTGTGTTTGTGCTACCTGATTTGCATAATTGGATATTCGGATGCTAATTTGTGAAGAGTTGAAGATGAAAGTTTAATAATGAAAGTTTAAAAACAAAACGATAAAAAAATTAAAACAGCTTGATGACTCATTTTTGCAATCACCTAGTCTGAATTACATGGAGATGAGATATTTAAATTCCTTTGAATTCGGTTGCACAAAAGGCACAAAGAGTTTCTCTCCTTTTGTCATGTCTCTGCCTTTCCACTTAATGTTTGCATTCTCTTACTCTCTTATACATTAGGTACCTCTTCGGTGATATCCAATGGCATATTGTTTGTGACGATCAAGCTCAGAAACATAAAAAATATGGTGACCGCACCAAAAAAATAAAAAATAAAATACAGAATAAAAAAAAATATTCCATGGTGACCGCAGTGTTGCAAATAGATGCAGTTGTTTAAAAAACTGAGAGTACACAGACACCTTTATCTTTATTCATAAGTGGTTTTTTATCTGAGAGTGGTGCCATGTGTGAGTGTCACGATGTCCAGTCTCTAGCCCAGTCACAGCAGCATTACGTTTCCTAGTATCCCTCATGGCTCCCACCTGCACATACTCAATCATCACCCATACCTGTCATCAATCACCCTCATCAGCAGCACCACATTTAAGCATGCTATCCACACTCTCACATTGTCTGATCTCGTCTCTCTCTGTAGTGTGTATGGACTTACCTGACTGTTTACCTGCCTTGTGGATACTTAACCTTTGCGATCATTATCATCTTCCTTGCAATGACAATCTTTATTCATCCATACTTGCAAAGGACAAAGAGACATTCAGTTACCAGCTAAGTGGATTCTCAGTGACTTTCTCTGATACTGTTGGCTTTTCTGATTAATTCCTTGTGTTTGCACGTTTCAACCAAGAACCCGTATCTTTGAATCTGCTGTATTCTCTTCTGATTGTGACAGAAGACCAAGCCAAATCAAAATGGACTCCACTGGAATTTTTCTTGAACCCGAGGCTCTCCTCTTCACAATATATCAAAATGGCAAGAGGATAGAGTAGTATGTGGATGAATTCTTTGAGTAGTGTTACCCTACGGTGTGGGATGCCTTCCAAGATGGACTAGATGACACTAGCCGGGTTTCCATTAGAGATTTGCACAAAACGTTTGTGATATTTTCTAAATGTCGATTAAAAACTGATTGCGAAATGACAAGAAAGTTTCCATTAACCGAGGTATGCGACTGAAACATAATTTGTTCCTCTTGCGATTAAGTCATTCCAACAATTATGGTAATGGATAGCCCATAGCCCGTGATAACTTACCGATCAACTTATCTTTTTTTTTTTTTTTCAAGTATCAAAACCACATTAGGAGTTCCCTTACATATATTTAATGATGTACTTGTGACAGCACATGTTTCTGGGTGTTTGTGGCATTTCTTAGTGGTTTAGGATCCAATATTCCCTTTATTCTTTTGTTGTCTCTTTTATGAGTTTAATGAAGAACTCTGTCTCGTTTTCTGTCCAAACATACCAAGTCATCTATGCCAGGTGACTATAAATGCGCAAAAACTGTTTCCATTGCAGTTTTGCTAAATATATAAAAAAAAATTTAACTGCCTGACAAACCACCTCATGCGAGCATAAATCCTTAACGCTTAAAAGCTCAGCCAGGAACCCATTAACTCCCCAGAGCTCAGCAAGGAGCTTGTTCAAGCCCCAAAACTCAGACAGGAGATAACAGCGCAGAAGGATCCAACGATCCCTGATTCTATAGTAACTACAGCACTGTCCATGATGGCTACAACCATTTTAGAAATATGCATCACGGCCACGGAGGCTGATCAAAGTTCCCTCGTCATGGCCCGTGGAGGCCGATCTAAGCTCACTCCTCAGGACCACAGAGGGCGATCAAAGCTTCCACATTAAGACCACGACGCCGATCAAAGCTCCCTCGTCACTGCCCATGGCCATCCTTGAACTTTTTGTCTGCTAGTCAGCCAGCATTCAAGACATCCGTCTCTAAGTCAGCACTCCAGGTGCCCGTCTCTCAGCTGGCACTCCAGACATTGTCAAGTCAGCCGACTCTCCAGTCGTTCTCAAGCTAGCTGATCCTTCAGATGTTCTCAAGCCATCCGGCCTTCTAAGTGTTAGTTTCGTCAACCGTGTAATTACAGATGCAATTACAGAAAATAATTCCAGTTTGTTTTTGGACTCTCTTCTGTGTTTCTTTTGTTCAGTTTCCCGCCACTCCTTTGTTTCCATGGTCACTGTCCTCATTAGTTTTGGTTCAGCTGTGTGTCTTTATCATGTTAACCATATGACATGAAGGATCCCTGGAGTTGACGATCACACGTGAGTCATGTGATCACCTGCTAAATTCAAAATTTCAAATCTGCTTTGCGCTTTGACTGGCACTGCGCTCGTCATTTATCACAACTGTCCAGTGTATTTGAATGTTTATTTTAGATTTTGTACACTTTAAATTACATTAAACAATAACAAAAATATCAACACACTAATATCAATAATAGCAAGATAATCTTTTAAACATTATGTAATATTATTTTATTCAAGTCAAAAACACATCATGTAGATAACTCTAAAGCTTACTCTGTTCTGGTCCCAGTTTGATACCCACTTACTGTCATATATTTCGGGAGACATGGATGATCTTGCATGTTGTAAATCCAGCAGGCTCCGAGTCCGTAAACAAATAATGGCGACGCCCATAGCCCGTGATAACTTAGCGATCAACTTATCTTTTTTTTTTTCAAGTATCAAAACCACATTAGGACTCCTAATGATGTAGTTAAGTTTGTAAATATTTTGTAAAAAGTTTATTTGTAAAAAATAAAAATCTTTTTTTACTGCTGACAAGTGATGTTGAGCTGACGTCACAGTAAACGTCACCTTTGTTCTAATTTGAGACACAACTTTAAGTTGTGCCCTTGCCTTCATTTCCTGTCTGATCTCCTTTACGTTGTGTTTGCAATTGCCTGTCTCGCGGTCTGCCTGAAGTATTAAGATTAAACTTTGAGTGTACTGAACTGGATCTGTCTGTCTTCATCTTCATGCCTGAAACACATGACAGAAGATCGGACCGCTCGAGATGGATGAAGTTCATCTGAGCCACAATTTTTTGGATTATACAAAGTATACAGAGTTTGTCCGGTTAGCCATAATCAGCTCCCTGGATGACGAGACCCAGAGGACCTTGTTCCAGATCGGGGCCACATTCAACCAACCCATCTACCTCCCAGACACCACCAGACTGGATTGGAGGGAAACCGTCATCCGGTGTCTGGAAAGCGCTGCGTCTCGATCCGGAACACAGCCAGACCCAGAGCAAGTTCCACCACTGACGACCGCTAGGGAGTCACTTGAGCCCCCCACAGTGACGGAACAGTTCCATCAAGGCGACAAATGCTTGTGGATTGTAGACAACAATTCCCATAGTGCATTGCAATGCTCAGCTCTGCAGGCCACTCCCACAGACATGCCCAGACAGACTGTACTCCAAACCGCGTAGCGCGCGCGCACAACAGAGAGACCGTGCGTGTGCAGATAGCATCCTGTTCATCATCACTCCAAGCTATACCTAAAAGTTGGCAGCTATGCCCAAAGATTTGGACTTGTGCAAAAAGTGGCTACTGTCACGGTACAAAAGGAGAGGGAGAACTCAAATGCAGCATAAGGATTTATTTAACAAAAGAAAACAAAACACAAAGCAAAACCCACAAGGGGGAAAACATAATAAATGAACATGAAACAAACACTGGGTCAAGAATACAGGGAACACCAACCAGGAACAGAGAAACATCTGACAATGACAACGAACCGACAAAGACTGCAAACATGAGGAGACTTATAAAGGGAACAAATCAAGAGGGAACAGGTGGAGAAACTCAAACACTAATCAGGTAACGAGCGGGAGGGAACAAACAATGACAGAGGCACATGGCCCAACATAACAACCACCCATGTGCAACACAAGACAGGACAGACATGTGACAGCTACGGGCTATCAATAACCCCCAAGTTCGGAGAGGACACAGCCATTGAAGCACTAAAACATCTGACGGTGTCTACATTTCAATCCACAAGATTTCGAACCCTACCCCTTAGGACTGAAGCGACAACCGCAGAGACAACCGCTTGTGAAAACAATGCAATTCCGTCGATATTTACCTTGCCAGATGATGACGACGAACAGCCAGGAATGTCTGGAACTAGCAGTGCTAGCAGCGCTAAACACATTTGCCTGGAGGTAAGGTTATTTCTGACTCGACTCTATTAGCAGCTAGTAGCTACTGAGAACACACACTGACATAGTCGTCTGCTGTAAAGCAACACATCTCCTATGATTTGTCTGTTTACAAACTAAATATCTTGTATGTTTTGCTCGACCTTCGTGCATATTTTCAAAAAGTTTCTGCCGGTGAAATCAAACGCACTGATCTGTGATAGGTCTGTTAGCGCATTAGGTCCAACCCCCTATGAGCAGTTTTGAAAGGGTGGGAACTAGTGCTTGTAGTCTTTACAGAAATCCCCCCCCTCTTACACTTCCTCCTACAATGATGTAAAATTACGATTTTTGCGTCATTGTAGGAGGAACTGAAAAAGGTAAATAGCGAATTTCTCTCGTCTCAGGGGAAAATGAGAGAGTGTTGCACGACCATTCAATAGTATGATTGGGTTTCTAACAATGGAAAGCTTAATGCAAATGGATGGAGTGTCCCTTTAAGGTGGCGGGGAAGTGCAAAGCAACATTACAAAGACTGAAACACTTTTACAAAGCTCGAGACAAATTTACATTTTGGAAAACAGTTTGACCTATCATTAAACACAATTACATAGACAAAACACTTTTACCAAGGACAAAACAAATGAACATTTTAGAAAACAAATTAAGACGCAAAACACATTTACCAGTCCCGAAATAAATTTACAAACAATAGATTCCTCACGGTAAGGGAATGTACCACATACCGGAAGTGACGAGGTGAAAGCGGGTGATAGGTGTTGTTGGTGAGCGCGGTCAATTCGTGTTGTCAATGTGGAGTATATGGCGTGAATTAAGTTTATGGTGACCAAACATCGACTCACTGCTTTTGAACTTGAGATACTCTTCAAACCTGACCTCAGTCCTTCGGGGAGTAATCGAAGACTTAAAGGGGTCATGACATGTTTTTTTGTTTTGTTTTATTATGTTCCTTTTGGTGCAATTATAGTATTACTATAGTTTTTTGGACAAAAAACACTTTTAAAATTTAGTGATTTATGACCGTTTCTCATCCTCTGATTCATACATTCTGTTTTGGAGGTGTTTCCCCTTTAAGAGTTCAGTGTTAACGCCCACTGTTATGATTGGCTAACGTCAGTGCTTATTGTCACAGGTCGGGGGGGGGGGGCAAGCCAGACTGCGCCCACCCCTCAAACCCAGGACCACCTCGAGGAGCGTACCAGAGACCAGACAGACAAGAATTTCTAAAAGTAACAATCTTTATTGTATAAAAAAACAAGAATTAAAAGTCTTAATGCGGGCTTCGTCTCTCTTTCCAGGGAGGAGACCGAGGGGTTCACTGCGGGGGCCCGGGTTACTGGCAGCCACAGAGGAGGAGGGAGTCAAACGCCCGTCTGGCGTGCAAGTAAGTAACGTGGTAAGGAGGCTCTTTTCGGCGTAATACAGGCGGACAACGGTCCGGGCAGACCAGGGTCGGGACCACGGGCCAGGAGGGGACTCTCTCCTCAGGACAGGTGGGTAGCAGGTAAGTATTTCCCAAGCGTCAGCTATTTGGCAGATGATCGGCACAGGGGGACGATGGAGTCCAGGAGGGGGACTCGCTGCCGGTCAGGTAGGTAGTCGGGTAAGCAAGTCTCCTCCGTGTAGGGTGCTCTCCCCCGTGGCGTCACTGAGCAGCAGGTGTGAGGTCCTCCAGGTGCCTTTCCGCCCTTAACGGTTCCAGCCAGAGACAAGGATACCCTCTAAATCCAAGACAGAGACAAATTTGCAGGTTCAATTCTACTTCGGCGAAGTAAGGACTTACGGCTGGAGCGGGTGGTTCTGAACGAGCAGCGTTGCTGCTGGGATATGTCTCTCCTCCGAACAGGCGACACCCAAGAAAGCAGTGGTAGAAGAATCTTAAATAGACGGAGCATTAGATACAAGAACAAACATGATCCTTTCGTATAATGGAGAATCAGGCTTACGGCTGGGCGGATGGTTCTAAACCAGCAGCGGTGCTGCTGGGATGTGCCTCCCCTCTGAACAGGCAGCACACAAGAAGGCCAAGACAAACGAACAGCTGGACTGGGTCGCTCCACACAGGCACGAGGGCTAGGGTGTGTCTCTCCTCCGAACAGGCAACACCCAAGAAGGCAGTGGCAGAAGAATCTTAAATAGACGGAGCATTTGATACAGGTGCAAACATATTCCTTTTGTGAGATGGGGAATTAGTCTTACGGCTGGACTGGATTGCTCCAAGCAGGCGGCGCTGGGGCTGGGGCTGGGGCTGGGGCTGGGGCTGGGGCTGGGGCTGGGGCGGGGGGGGGGGGGGGGGGGGTGTCTCTCCTTCAGACAAGCAGCACACAAGGGCAGTGGCAAGAGAAATCTTCTATTTAAATAGACAGAACAAGTTATACAGGTGCAGACATGTTCCTTTCGTAGATGGAGAATTGGTCTTACGGCTGGACTGGATTGCTCCAAACAGGCAGCACTGAAGCTGGGAGGGGTGTCTCTCCTTCAGACAGGCAGCACACAAGGCAGTGGCAAAAGAAATCTTCTATTTAAATAGACAGAACAAGTTATACAGGGCAAGCACACTTCTCTTCCATATCGAACAGGAGCTCGTGGCCGGAGCGGAACATACACATTCAACACTGAGGGCCTTGTTCAACAAACACAGGGCGAGAATGTGAACTGGGGAATACTGGCGGTTAAATATACATAACACCCACACACTGCAACTTAACGTCAAGTCCAATACTGTGTAACACTTAAATTCGGGCACTGCATATCCACTCTCAATCTCAGTGCAATAAGGCCAGCACTCACCCAATGATCAAACCTCCCCTGTACGCTGAATCAACACTCAGGAGATGAAGAGATGCAGATGACTTCTCACAGCATGGAAAACAGCGTCTTCAATACTCTCCCACACTCAGAAGATATCAGGATTTCCAGGATGGCTCAATTCACTCTTAAGTGACAATTATATTCGTGATCAATACACTTCACAACTCCTTATTCATACATTCACACAGATCCGATGTTTCATTACTTATCTTCCTCCCTAGAATGATGGCGTTCTCCAGTCTTGACTCAATCTCCACAATTCACTCACTTCACATCCAGTTCACGTTCCAGCTTGTCTCCTCACAAATCACCGTTGCACCCTTTATCCAGCCAGATCCTCACAGCCCTCTCCAAAGATCCCAGCGAATTCAAGCCACTGCCCAAGGAATAATTTTCTCCTGAAAGAGTACCACACTCGAATGCTTTTTCCTTTTCCTTTTAACTGCTTCTCTAGGCCGTGTTTCCCAATCACAAATCCCCACACCAAACACCCGCACCTGGTACCGTTTAGCTAATCAGCTGCCGCTGTCATGGCAACTGACAACAAGCACACTAGCACGATGTGTCTGTGAAATCATCCCGGGGGGAAACACACTCCTAGCGGAAATTGGTTCCGCTGTATTTGTCACCTTGTGACATTATGCATAAATTATTAACGCCCCCTAGTCAGTGTTTACAATAGTTAGCGGGTGCTGCCTATTGGTGCGAGCGAGGCGATGGCTCTTGCAATGATACAACCTTATATGTTTGAGCCAGAATCAGATGAGGAATCAGAAGAAAATGAACCATCACCACAAATAAGAATGGATCAGCCCGTGTCATGGAAAGTGTGAAACTATTTTGAATTAAAGGTGCATTGCGCAACTTTTCATGTTAAAAATACCTGTTTTTCTATCCTATACATGCTTAAAGAACTGCCTGGTGGGCTGAATGAGCCCTTCTCTGCTCACTGAGATTGCCTCTATAATCCTGTACAGTAAAATATATAAGAGGGATTCGGGCTCGAATTTGAGACTGGCTGTGACGTCAGGCGCGTTTACGCTCACCTGGCTATGTCTCGCAGGTTTGTGTATAAGCCGCCATTCTCCGCATCAGCGAAGACAACTCGTGCGTCAAAGGTAGAAGATGGATTCAAAAAGACCGGCTTGTAGTCCAAACCCCAACGCAAACTCCACGTAAAGTAAAGAAAATAAAAATTTTGTCTAGTGCCATGACTCTGGTTGCAGTTTCGCTTGTCGCCAGAGGGGGCGTAGTTCTGCAAAAACTCAGAGACTTGCGTTTTGCACCTTTAATATGTCATTTGTAACCCGAGACACTTGAAAACAGGTTATTGTTGGGCAATTATTATTGTGGTGTACCACGGACAAAATGCATGCACAGGCCATATTTGAAGAAGCATTATTGATATGGCAAAAAGGTTAATTTTGTATCACATGCAGGCTACACAAATGAGTTTGAAGGTGTATGCGCGGCCGGGTCTCTCTCTCTCTCTCACTCTCTGCTCGTTCTTTCAGTAACATGCGCCCTGTCACACTCATCTACATCACTCATGCACCGATCAAATAAGGCTTTGGCGGGACAAAAATTCACTGCATATTTATGTGCTGCAAATAAACTGCATCCGACTGCTTTCCCTGACGTCTGGATCGTTCGGCAGCGTATTCAAACATGTTGTTTGTCCACAGCCAGGAAAAGCACATCTGCGTGGCATCGCAATCTTCTTGTAAACAGACCCACTCGCTGCACGTCGACCAAACACCTGTCTGCGCGAGCCGTGCGACAACGATGCGAAATGAGGCGTAGTTGTCTTGCGCTGGAGGCGGTCATATGCAAACGACTGGTACGTCACTTCGTACCGTGACGTCACTTCATACCATGGATCCAGAACGAGCTGTATTTAGATCTTGATTAAATAAATGCTTTGTTTAAAATGGGGAGGACATCTTAAGCTATGAAACTTGCTGGAAGTTTTAATAGTACATAGATCTCTTATATACCAATAGATCAAGGCAAATTTGGTTTCTCATGTCATGACCCCTTTAAAAAAAGTCAAACCATGGCCTACTGGGCAGACTATCTCCTTGATTGTGAAGGTTTGTTAGTTCATTTGTTTTGTATAACTAGTTAAGAAAACACATGGCAATGATGTATCTGAATTGTTTTTTCTTTGGAGAAGGCCAGGCTGCTGTGTCTGTGGAAGATGTTTTGATGTTTGCTACTGGGCTGTCTTCACTTCCTTTGGGATTCAAAATAGTCCAGGATTCGGCTGTTTCTAAGATATGTGATGGATGACCCCTAGAGTTAAGACTCCGAAAAAGTTGTTGTTAAAGGTGCACTTTAAAGTGCAGTTGCCAAAGTTGTTTTTATAATGTTACAGTATGTAAGCATGTTCTTTTCTCAGTTAACATTTTGAAAATGTTTTAGATCCATGACTCAAACTGGGATTCCTTTGTGAATCACTGTTTTAGATAAAGAAACAAGAACCTTTGTTTTCTATACTACAAAGTGTAATAAATACTCATTACTAGTTTTGATTAATTTACTTCACACTTAAAAACAATCAAGCTTTGGGTGACAGATTCATAAATATTGTGTTCAGACAGTCAGCAGTGTTCACCACTACAAAAAAACCAAAAAACTTTTTGATCATTTCATAGCTGAGCCATTTCTTTTAGTTTCATATACAGTTCTGATGCAGACTCCCAGTTCCCTGGCTTCTGTAACTGATTGTGTTCCATGGCAAAGTCCAAGTACTCCTGCATGTTTGGGTCCCCTCAGGAAGGGCATCCAGTTCAGCCGGTTCCATTTGAAATCCGCAGTCTCTGGAGTCAAACCTATGTAAAATAGAAAACATAATTGCATTTCTTTTCATTCAAGTTAAAACGTTATATTAATACATTGATCTGTTTATCATCAATGTATCACCTTTGTGGGAAGTAGTAGAGTTCATTGGGCACTCCTCCTGGACATGCTGCTGTTCTGGAAGGGCGAATCCTGTGACTGTTCCACAGTCTCACACACTCATCCAAGTCCTTCTGAATAACATCACCAAAGCAATATCTCAATAGGCACTGATGCTCATGACTCCTGTTGAAGTATCCAGCATCTCTAAGGTCTGCAAATAACTCCATCCAGAACTGAGACCTATAGAAATTGACAAAAATGTTTAGTTATGCTTTCAAGTATACACATGTTTGAATAATAAAATCAAAGTTTAGTTGTAATGAAATTTATGGTCTGTGAATCTTTTGGTCATTTGATTTTCTTTTCAGGAACAACTACTTTTCCTGACGGGCAGGATTTGTTTTACATTTTTTGTTGATGCTTTATTGTGCTCGTTTTTCATTACTCGTTCCTGAGAAGAAAACCGAATGACCAAAGATGCAATGACCCTATATAACGTCGCTGTCCGATGAAAACCGCTTCTGTCCATTTTGTCGATTTTGAGATTTTGACGGATAGATTGTCTTGGTTCATGTCCGTATACAGGATGCGTCACATTATCTAAATGACCAATGAAAAGTTGTGAAATCATGTCATCTGATTTTCATGTATATCCATTTGGTGTCAAAGCTGTCAATCATGCCGCGTATCTCCCGCCCTGTGGAGGCATCTCGCTGGTCTCGTGAAGTTGTATCTTAAGCGTCTCTGGAAGCTCAGCATTGGCTGAATAACACTGTGAGGTAAAGTATCAGCAAACGTTTGTTTTTGACAACTGTTCTCAAGTTTATTATATATTCACAACTGTTATTTACCGGTAAATGGTCTAGACAAAGTAATTGTCCACAGGCTAGCTAGCCTAGTTCTTCACAGATTAGCTTGCTTGCTACTATGTAAATAAACTCGGTCTCATTGATAAGATTTTTTTCTTTTCTTTTTTTCTGAGTCAAACTGATCAAATTATAGCCTGTAATGCTACTGTCATGACTGTCACTAGAACATGTCTCACTCATACTGTGTTATCACAGCTTGCCAGAGGCTGAGAATTTCCAGCACTAGTTATCTTGCTACGTTTTTATTGTGGAGATGTTAACGCACGGATTTCCGAAGTGAAGCAATGTTGACTAGGCATAGCGCAATATTTTTTCTGATCTGTTTTTCTCCCTTCCTTCAGGATGTCTGTCTCTGTAAAGGAGCTGTGTGAATTGATGAATGTTAGCTATGATAGGGCTGTTGTTGAGGCGATTGCGAGGGTCAGCAATGAGGAGGAAGGTTTGTAGGAAAATAGAATTGAGTCAGCCAAACAGTTAAGTCTACATTGTATTCATTACTCAAATGTTAACTGGTTTTCTTCTCTGTCATTCTTAGATTCACTTGAAAGTGACAGTTCTCAGACAGCTGCCAATGAGGGTAGGTACTTTAGGCTTAAATTATTTCTCCCAGTAGCAGCTAAAGCCTATTGATGTGTTGTACATTAAGATGAAAGCCTGTCACACATGTTATTCTGGTTCCCTTGATCAAGGAAACTGCTGTTGCATTTTCAAGTACTAACCCATCAAATTGTATGTGGCTAAATGAAAAACATTTTAATCATAGAGAATTCAAAATGTATCGTTACTGTACATTTGCTGGTCAAAGCTACTGATGCAAGCTCAGTTCTGAATTATTCAAACATTGTAGACTATTCCGTGTGCTAAATGCATTTTTTCTTTATTGTTGTTAGATTCTCTGGAGAGTGATAATGAAAATCATTCCGAAATAGCTGCCAGTGAGGGTAAGTATTCTTCTTCTTCTTCTTCTTCTTCTCAGATTAGACTATACTACAGCCTCCACCTCATATTAGTTTTGAGTAGGACTTAAAGACTAAAGCCCATTACTAATAACAAATCTAGCGTATTTAATCGATTATCAGTCAAAATGAATGCAATCTTATATGTGAATGATGTAAACAGTGCATTTGTTGTACTAAATGTGTTCCTCTTTATTATTCTAAGACTCACTTGAACACGATCCAGAAAATGACCCGGATTACACACCTGTCAATGAAGGTGAGTAACTTATTGTCATTATTTTTACATTTCTGTCTGCTACTAGTGGGCTCAGACACACACACACACACACACACACACACACACACACACACACACACACACACACACACACACACACACACACACACACACACACAAACAAACAAACAAACAAACAAACAAACAGCAATGCCAAACTTAAATGCATGCCTACACACTGACATACACACACATATCCACATGCTAAGAAAACATGTAAGAGAAATGTGCATTTGTAGAACATAATTTTTTTTTTTTTTTTTTTTTCATCATATGAAGGTGCCATTGATAATCGGGGAAGGTCAAGGAAGAGGGCCAACCCAGACACTTGGAAGGGTAACATCCAGAAAAGGAAAAGAATGAGGGGCCAATCTTATCTTGGACGGAAAAAAAAATGAATTTGTCATCAAAGAAGAAAGAAAAATGGGCAGGCGGTGCCAGGCTGTGTCCTGCCAGAAATCGAGCAAACTACACTGCTCCGAAATTGATGAAGGGAAGAGGGAGGAAATTTTCAAGTATTTTGGGGGGAAATTGGAATGGAAAGAGAGGAGAATGTATGTGAAAACATCGGTGGAGGTGAGTGATGTCAAGCGGCGCCGGACAGAAGCGGTTCCATCTCGGAGGTCATCATCTCTCTTTTGTTGTTTATGTGCAGATGGTAAAAGGCTCAGAGTTTGTCAAATGATGTTCCTGTCTACACTTGGCATCAAGCAGTGGACTTTTTTAAAGTGGGTTGGGCGAAGAGGGGAAAGTCCTGAGAAGATGGCGAGAGTGAGGGTAAGGACAGAGGAGCAGGACTTCCTAAAGACCTTTCTTCTGGATCTGCCAAAAGTTCCATCGCACTACTGCAGGTCCTCCTCATCAAAGATGTACCTGGAGCCTTTATTCATGTCCATCAGTCATCTCCACACACAGTATAAGCGATCATGTGCAGACCACAGCATCCAGCCTCTGTCACAGCAAGTATTCACTAACACCTTCAACGATTTAAATCTTTCTCTGTTCCATCCGAAGAAAGATCCGGGAACATCGAGGCTGCCGTGTGGGAGGAACACTGTGTTAAAAAGGACGACACACGAGCAGAAAAGGTAAAGGACAAACAACTTGCAAACAACACCACCTTGGTTGCATGCATGGATCTGCAGGGCCTTCTCCTGTGCCCAAAACTTCAAGCGTCTGCCCTCTACTACAAAATGAAGCTTGGTGTCCATCATTTTACCATCTACAATATGGCATCACATGAAGCAAAAAATTACCTTTGGCATGAGGGTGAAGCTGGGGTCTCTGCCAACGAGTTCGCCTCCTGCATTGTGGATTACCTTGAAACACACCCCACTTACAACGAATTCAACCTTTGGAGTGATGGGTGTGGTTATCAAAACAGAAATCTGGTCCTGAGCAATGCCCTCTTAAAGTTTGCTACTGAGAAAAAGAAACGTGTGACACAGAAGTACCTTGAAAGAGGTCACACACAAATGGAATGTGACTCAGTGCACAGTGTGATTGAGAGGAAATTGAGAAACCGTGATATACATGTTCCAGCTGAGTATGCTGCAGTTATTCGAGGAGCTCGTTCCAGTCCAAAACCATACGAGGTGAAGTATGTTGGTTACAGCTTTTTCCAAGACTTCAGCAAAGTCAACATCTGTAAGTCAATCCGACGGAGATCCTACTTTGGAGATCCTCCAAAGTTGGAGATCCTACCAACATGACCTTCGAGCAGTCAGGTGGGTTTTTTTTTTTTTTTTTTTTTACACACTTTTTTCACAAATACATGAAACATTAGCCATATCATATTAAAATATTTTGTTTCATAAATCTAAACATGCTTTTGGTTCCCTCTTATCTCTGTGTCCTATGTTCCCAACACCCCTCTCCCTTCTTTTCTTTAATCTATCTATTAGATGCAATGTGCTGCCATATGGAGTTTAAATTACTACACTCTGACAACTGGCAACCCTCCACATCCCCATCGCTGAGGAAGACGTGTGTCATCGTGGCGCCACTCTATACATCCCCCCCAAAAATTAAAGCCCTGAAGTTCAAGAACCTTCAAGAGCTGAAACGTGTTTTACCCAAGGACTTTCATCCATTTTACAATGCCCTTGACCATGCCTGATGCACTATTTCTCTACCTGGATGAATGGGCTGTCCTGACTTACTGATTAATTTAATTAAATGTTCTATTTATTGTGTATTGGCATGTAATTGTTTATGTGCATGTTTTAAAATGACTTGGTCTGTTGAACTCTTGGAATTCCTATCAGCCAATTCTGACCGGAAAAACATGATTAAAATCTTGCATTAACACTAGAAGTGCCAGAATTCCATAACTACTAGAACTGCCACAGGCGGTCATTTTGACCGTTAGATTGCAAACTCTATATCTTTAATGATAAATACCCAATTGAGAGATTAATGCATGTATTGTATTAGAATATCTTTTAAAAACAAAACAACACCAAACTGTACATTTAAACAAGTTTAATTATACATTTATAAATAATAATATCATTAGTAGCCCGTAATTATCGCATATTCACAACATATAGGCTATATTTCCATATCCATTCAACATAACTCAGAACAAGATAATAAGAACTAAAAGTATCTTATTTAGATATTCTGTTGACAGTGAGAGAGACAATGTCACGGTTTATGAATTTGCTGTCTCCTTTCTCGTCTTGTTGTGTGTTTGTGTGCGTGTGTGCGTGGTCGCTGATCAGCATGCCAGCTGCTTCTGATCAATGCGCCAGCTATAGCGGATCAGCAAACCCTTTTTAGTGTCACTGTTGTCGCCTAGTCTATGTCAGATCGTTGTGGATTTTTCCTGCGTGTTTGTTCCCTGCCTGTATCCATTTTCCGTGTGTCATCCATCCGTGTTCAGCACTCCTGGTTCTTCACGCAGCGTCCCTGTGCTGCCAAGGGCTTCATACCGGACATTTGCACACCTTAACTCTCCCAGCATCTGACCAGCTCTCAATAAACATATCTGTCATTTTGCAATTGAATCTTCTGATTATTTCCTAATAGACAAAGGTCAACCGCGGGAAATGTAACAAAAGAATACAGCGAAATTCAGTGCGGTCAATATGGACGTCTATGGCCGAAATAGGTAAATATGTTCATTTGTTTTTTTGCCTTATGTGTCATTTATTTAAAAAACATTTTAAATGAAAATACAGACACTTTTAGGAAAAGTCAGGTACCAGCAGGATTTTATTTATTTTTTCAACAAAGTTATTGCAGATATAAAATTCTAAACGGTCAAAATGACCGTCGTGGCTGTTCTAGTGTTAAGGCCTGTTGCTATTATATAATTCCACCTGTAGTAGCAGTATTGAGTCTAATTAATCGCTACTGCTTGAATTACCTGAAGAATAAACATGAACTGGTTTACTGGAACTGCAACTTCATTTTCACTTTTCTTTTCTGCAATACAGTGCCAAATAAACATAGCCTGGTGAGACAATGATTTTCCTTTACAGTAGGCCTAACTTTATCGAGGTAAACGTTTCCCCCCTGACGCCAAACGTACGTCTAGGAGTGGAGAGGAGTGACAAAATTACGGCAGGACTGTGCAAACAAAGTATCAGTGTAGCATTGCCATGTCAGTGTATTGATTTGTTGTCCCTTCATAGTTGAGACATTTAATAAACTGAGCATATTTAAAATAAAGACGTAGGCTATTTAATAAACTGAGCGTAGCCTATTCATCTGCCAATATGAAACACGACTTGGTCATTCTAATTAATGATCGGAAGAACACGTATCGACCACCGTTACTGTCAAATATGCACGTATGTCCATTTAAACTCGATTTTGGTCAAATGAAATAGTGAGCAATCACTGTTGGGTTATTATTTGTTGGTCCACATTCAAGCCACAATACTTTACGTGAAAATCCATCTATGCATCCCGAAATGGCCAAACCGAATGGCTTAAGTTTGTCATAACCATCTGCGTGCCTTCTTGTAAACCTTCTGCGTGCTCTGTTCTCACACCCTCTGGGATTAAGCTCCCGGAGGAAATTCATCACATCATCTCTCTTCACTCGAAGATTGTACTTTTGTTTAGGTACCTGCCACATTGTGCGGTAGCCAAATAGTTGTCCAGTCTTCTGGTCCGCGTCTATTAAAAACTCCAAACACCGACCACACGTAAAGCAAAACCACAATAAGTTCATGTGTTTGCCACAAAACGGGCAAAACATCACTCGGCCGCAGTCCATGTTCAGTCACCATAAACTTAATTCACGCCATATACTCCACATTGACAACACGAATTGACCGCGCTCACCAACAACACCTATCTCCCGCTTTCACCTCGTCACTTTCGGTATGTGGTACATTCCCTTTCTGTGAGGAATCTATTGTTTGTAAATTTGTTTCGGGACTGGTAAAAGTGTTTTGCGTCTTGTTAATTTGTTTTCTAAAATGTTAATATGTTTTGTCCTTGGTAAAAGTGTTTTGCTCATGTAATTGTGTTTTATGATAGGTAAAAATGTTTTCCAAAATGTAAATTTGTCTCGAGCTTTGTAAAAGTGTTTCAGTCTTTGTAATGTTGCTTTGCACTTCCCGGCCACCGTATGATCTGTCTGTCTTCGTCTTCCTGCCTGAAACACAACGTGACAATACCTTTATCAACTGTATAAATTAACTTCACAACTTTTACTTGCACTGATATAGCAATACTTTTTATTTTAGTTGTCCTCTTTCATAGACAGCTATTTATTCTTGCTGAGTAAATTTGTTTAAATTCCTAATATTTTTTTTAATCTTGCAATATTCTGCAGAAGAGAGAAGTGAATCGCGCTGCTTCTCTCGCGAGAAATGAATCGCAGTTTCACTCTTTCTCAGCATGTGATTGGCTGTTCGCTACTGATGTCACACCTAAACTCTGTATAAAGCCTGAGTTGACAGAGAAAGTTGATGATGGTACCAACAAAGCCTGGTTGGATTGGTTTGGTTTTGTCAACTCAAAACTAATCCTGCAACCCGGAGGTTGTTCAACTACCATCATGGTACAGGCCCCTGGTCCTTTCCCGTAACCAGATTTTGTTTTTGGAAATGTAATGCAAATGAGCGTATATTTAACACTAGAAATGAAAGCTTTAGCGTAAGTTCTGCCGGGAAGACTCAATTGTTACGTCACTCATTACCTTCTCATCTATCCAATCGCGTTCTAATACTTGTGGTATAAAAAAGGGGTACTTACACATGTCTGAGTTCGCAGATGCTGACGCTTACATTCACCTCCACCAAGATGGTTCCTTCCCATCCATCCTCCCCACCACCACCAGGATGGTCCCTTCCCATCCATCCTCCCCACCACCACCAGGATGGTCCCTTCCCATACCTCACAGGGAGTCGGCTGCGCCCCTGCCTTCATCTTCAGGCAGGAAATGCAGAATCCGTACCCTCGGATCGCGAGTTACGGACGGGGCCTACGCCAAAGAACTCTATTGCATATATTGCTTGCTGGGCTGTTAATAAATGGTTCATTGTTACATTATTATATTCCCGAGTCTTTCTGGTAGAACTACCGGAATTCCATAACTACTAGAACGACCATAGCGGTCAATCTGACCGTTCATACTTTGATGTACTGAACGTAATTTTCGTCATGTCATATCTACATTTGAACCTTCTCTTTAAGGTTTCCAATAAAGCGTTTAATTCCTGTCATCATGTGATGACGTCATCGCCCTTAAAACAAGCACAAAAGATAGATTGTCCCGACAGTTGCTGGCTCTCTATGTGAGGAAAGTTTTGCGTCAAAAATATTATTTTCTCCGCACTCACGACGTGTATAGACATGCAAAAAGTTAGGAAACGTCAAAGCTTCATGCCGTTTAGTACAGCCCTGTTTTTAAATAAGTGCAAAAATCAATACAAAATATAAAAATAAATGGATTTACAATGTTACTATAAGTAATAATAAAGATCAGGACACAACATTTTTATTCAAATAAATGTGAAAATGTATTTTCCAGCCTAATTGATAAATATTTCTTATTTTCTTTGTACAATAAAATCAAATCTTATGATACAATAACTTATAACATATTATTAATACAAAAACTTATAATACAATAACAAAAACACTACCTATATACATTTGAATACATTGTAAAAACTTTCATGGACACGTATGCAGCAATACAGGACACACGAAAACAGGCTAAAAAAACATGAGAACATTAGCTAAACAAGAAAACGAACTGCTTTAGATTGATTAGTTTCAGTCAACAAAAAATATTAACGAACAAAATCAGGTTAACACGTTTTCCTCCAAGTGGGCTCATTTGAACGGCACAAACACCCCGCATCATTCACTGATGCTTACGCACAGTCCATTTTCGTCATGTCATATCTACATTTGAACCTTCTCTTTAAGGTTTCCAATAAAGCGTTTAATTCCTGTCGTCATGTGATGACGTCATCGCCCTTAAAACAAGCACAAAAGATAGATTGTCCCGACAGTTGCTGGCTCTCTATGTGAGGAAAGTTTTGCGTCAAAAATATTATTTTCTCCGCACTCACGACGTGTATAGACATGCAAAAAGTTAGGAAACGTCAAAGCTTCATGCCGTTTAGTACAGCCCTGTTTTTAAATAAGTGCAAAAATCAATACAAAATATAAAAATAAATGGATTTACAATGTTACTATAGGTAATAATAAAGATCAGGACACAACATTTTTATTCAAATAAATGTGAAAATGTATTTTCCAGCCTAATTGATAAATATTTCTTATTTTCTTTGTACAATAAAATCAAATCTTATGATACAATAACTTATAACATATTATTAATACAAAAACTTATAATACAATAACAAAAACACTACCTATATACATTTGAATACATTGTAAAAACTTTCATGGACACGTATGCAGCAATACAGGACACACGAAAACAGGCTAAAAAAACATGAGAACATTAGCTAAACAAGAAAACGAACTGCTTTAGATTGATTAGTTTCAGTCAACAAAAAATATTAACGAACAAAATCAGGTTAACACGTTTTCCTCCAAGTGGGCTCATTTGAACGGCACAAACACCCCGCATCATTCACTGATGCTTACGCACAGTCCACACAGGTAAACACTCCTTTCGTGTGCAGCTCCCACACAATACTTTGTGACATTTCGCACATGTCTCCTTGTTTTTTTGTTTGTTTTTGCAGTTCCTCCTTACTTGACACTGTATATGCAACGGGGACACTCATTACCAATGGCGGGAAACGTAGCAGATTTTGATATCTATAATGCGTGCAGTCAAAATGACCATGGCCATTCGAGGTAGAAATAGTAAGAACTGTTTTGTGTTTTGTGATTTTAATAAAATAACAGTGTCAGAATAAAATGTACACATTTAGGAAAAGTCAGCCACATGTATTTTATTTGAACAAAGTTATTACACTGTAAAATTTAAAAACGGTCAAAATTACTGCTTTGGTAGTTCTAGTGTTAAGTATATAAGGCCTCATTTGCATATTAATTTACACAAAACTTGTCTTATGTTTATGCCAGTAATAAACTGGAGAAGTTTCACAGCGATATCTTCTAATAAAAATAATTAAAAAAAACTATTCACCTGTAGTGTCTCGCCATAAATGTTATTGAATCACCGTCTTCATCGTCTTTGAACTAAGCGTTACACATACAGAGTAATGGTGGGTTTAATAACAAGCTGAACTGATCTGCATGAGCCAAAACTGAGCATGTTTGTGTGACAAAGCACTGGTGACTGGTTAATTTTCATGAACATGACAAGAAAAGAGAGTACGAGTGGGAAGAGCGGAGAAAGTGCAGACGGCAGAGGGTTGCATCAGCAGATATAGCACCAATCAGACCCAGGCACATACTACATCTGCAGCAACTTCAATAGAGCCTGCCGCTCCACAAAATCGGACTGTACAGTCACAGCAGGCGCTGCAAACCAACCACAGAGACTCCTTGACTCATATTCCATTGTCTCCAGAGACAGATAGATGCCAACAGTAAGCAACATGATGCAACCCAAAAAAACACACACAGCTGATAAAAACCAGGAGAAAAGGAACAAGATAAAAAGAAAGCCCAGTATAGAGGTAAGTCTTCACATCTCAACCATTAAGGTGTCAAACTTAATACATTTAGTTAGTATTGTGCACAGGCATGTACTGGCCATCGGGACTACCGGGAGATTCCTGGTGGGCCGACGTGCTTTTTGGGCCGATACATCTCATTCTTTATTTTTTTGTCTTAACGTCCCATAAAACTCGTACATTGGGGGCCCGATCGTTTTGTTTTGTTTAATTGGTGGCGCTGGGTGGGTTACTTCCAAGTACTTTCAAGTAGGCTATAGAAATTTGCACAAAACTTATTATGAAAGTTTTGTTTATTTTTCATTGCATTTGTTTTACAATATATGGCTATTACTGTCATGGGATTAATATTCTAACTATTATTATGTAGTAGTGTAATGTAGACAGACACTGTAACTAAAAGAGGTTTGAATTTTTCTTTGTTAAATTTGCACACTGAATATGGGTTGGAGCTTTTAATTTTGAACTCTCAAAGTGCACCAGATTGATGAATGTAACATAAAAAATCCAAAAGAGGGCGCAAAACTCAATCTCGCCTAGGGCGACCAAAGGGCCAGAGCATATTACATATTACGGCCCTGCATGTTACAATCATATACTTAACATGTGCATTAAAACAAGTACACACAATATGAACACTTAATAGTACACATATTAACTGTATGCGCTCTAATTCAACATTATTATACACAATATGAATCAGCAAACTTCTATTAGAACACAAATCGTGTCATCAACACATGAACAGGCATCTACCCGAATGTATACATATAAATTCCGTGATTTATCAGCTGTTTTCGAGGGTCTTTGTTGCTTTCCGTAGCTTTTCCTCTGACGCAACAGATTCGCCACTCGTTTCGAGCCTTTAGTCACCCCGAATAAGTTTCCAAGTTCACTTAAAATTGCACCTAAATCACTCCCGACTTTACAGATACCGTTATAAAACCCCAAATTGTGAAAACAGTGATGGTTGACTACACTACAGGACTGTTTGTGCTGCTCAAGATACTGAGTTTTATGCTTCTCCAGCAAAGTATAGATTTACTGCACCGCTACTATGAACAGCGGAGACACATTATTTATATACGCCAAAATCTAACATCAACTAATTCTAATTCTGACCTCACCAACTACTAGCCAGGCATGAATAGAGTTTTTAGTTGTTTTTGCAGATCTATACGAAAAGGGGTCGTCTTGAAAACATTGTCATCTGGACACTAAACTTTTCCAAAATGCTGTTTTTTGTTTTGCCATTTCATGTCCAGTGTAAAATCTGGATTCTGAAGCAAAACCAGTTGGGAACTCTCTATCAATTAGTCACTGTAGGATGAAGTAGGATGAGGACATTAACATTATGTCCCCATCTGCACCAACATGAAAATATTCTCTAAATATTAGCTCTAGCACCAAAATATTATCTAGAACTCTAAAATATTAGAGTAAAAATTATTTTCAAGCTTTTAATGAGCAAGTAAACTACACTCCTGACAATTACTTGTACAAAAGTACAAGAATTACTTAGACTTCAAGCTAGTGTATGTAAACTGAGTAGAAAACAGGTCTACAGCATTGTTGATTATAGTTCAGGTCTTGAAATTGTATTTATGTCTTTGTGTTTTACTAAAATTAAACAGATGTACCTTTGTAAGATTTGCACAATTACAAATGGTTAGTATTAGTGAAAATGCTTTGCATGTGACTAAAGGCTATTGCCCATATACAATAGGTTAAAAAGAAAGGGTTACAACTGTAACCCTTGTTCCCTGAGAAGGGAACGAGGCACTTGTGTCGTGTAAGAGTCTGAATCATGTGTAACACTTAGGGTTGGGAATCGTACCAAATTTTCCGGTTCCGATTCCGGGATCGCCAAATTATTCCAGTTTCGGTTCCGGTTCCCATTCAATAAAAATTATTAAAACAACTAATTAAAAATAGTAGTAATGGGGAAAATGCACAATTTGTATACTTGTCAAATGAGTTTAACAGACTGTCAACAAATTCAACATATTATTTAGCAATTTTTGCAAAAACAATACATTTTTCTGAAGGATAATAAACATGTCTGTATTCTCTAGGATTATTTGGGACCTCTCCTATAGCTTATTGTAACTCCAACAGTAGAGAATACCCTCTCAGAAGGGGTAGAATATGCTTGAACACACATGTAAGATCCAGACAGGTGAAACATAATATTTTTTAAATCGGTTTGAATGATTGATTCATAAAGACGTCACTTGTTTCATTAATGGATGAATCAGCACTCTAGCAGTTAATAAGAAGAACTGCATGCGTCTTGCGGAAGAACATTGTAGCCAGAGCTACTTCTCTCTGTTCATGTGTATGACGCGGGTGAGTCATGCAGGCACTGGGCTACTCCGCAGCGGTGCCGACCCGACCGGTTTAAAGTAGTCTAAACGTGCTTACCGTAGTGATTCAGGATAGGGCAAAAACATGGTTTGAAAAAAAGCATTCATGATGTACTCGTTTATTATATAATTTTTTTTAAATTCTTGACAAAAAAGTTACAGACTGCAGATTTAACAGTCATCTTTATGAATGTTTTAAAGCATCATATGTAATCGATACACTCGTTATTTGAAGGCAGTGACTTTCAAAAAGTGATTTACTTTGTTTTGGTTGCTACCGTAGACATCAGTGTTTATACTCGAACAATAAACTTTTATCTCAGTACTTCTGTGATCATTTGAATATTTGTAATACAGAAATATCGATACTGTGTGATTGAAAAGACTGTGAAAGTAAAGCTGTTTCATATATATTGACAACTGCTCTCTCGTCAACGACAGTGCAAACAGATTTGAATGTTCTAGTGTGAAGTTTTTGTCATTTAGGAATTAGATTGCGTGGGTGTTTGAATCGATATTGTGATTGTTTAAAGATTAATCGTGGAGCTCTACTGTCTTTATACTCTCTCTCTCTCTCTCTCTGCGTTGACATCTGATGCAAAACGTATATTAGTAGTGTGAGGGCCAGTGCATTCATTACTATTTTAATTTCTACCAGAAATACTCGGGAGATAAAATTATGTAACAAAACATCCATTCAATTATAACCAAAACTTTGGAATTTCGCACAGTTACTGTATTTTTCGGTATTTTTTTCTGTATAAGAAAAGATTTTCGTTTTCCAACCCTAGTCCAATCTTGATTACCACTGCGTCATCACATAGCCCGTGCCGGCAAAATGCGGAAGTTATAAAAGGATACTGGCACATCTAAAAGATAGAAGCTATTCGCTCTCAGGCATACGGAGGCATAGCAAGGAGATGCGTTCCCTTTCGAGGAAACTCATGCTGCGTAGTATGATGCAGAGATGGGAGCAAGTCACTAAATGCAAGTCCAAGTCCAAGTCTTAACATGGCAAGTCAAAGTCAAGTCAAGTCATTCTGTTGTAAGGGTCAGGTCAAGTCAAGTCAAGTCATACTCTTTGTCAAGTCAAGTCGCAACTTGGTCATCAAGTCATAACAAGTCGCACACAGGCTAGTTTTACAAAAAAAAAAATTAACTCTAGGACTTTATTTAGACACAGAGGGCTGATGGGTTACAAAAATAAATAAATTAACTTGTGTGTAATAAATAAAATATCGTTAAGAAGCACTTTAAATGCTCTAAAATAAAAATAAATGAAATGAACACAAGTAAACAAGAATTAATAAAACTTTCCCATCTTGTACAGTAAAAACGTCCCTGTCCCTCCACTATCATCCTAAAAGCTCTGTTTTAGCAGCCATTAGCTGAGATTGACCGAGGTGCACATTTGAACATTACATAGTAGGTTTTGGACAGGCACGGGACAACACACCTGTGGTGAATGTGGACCTCAAGTTTACATTATATCGCTAGCTGTTTAATTTAAGTTGAAAGTAGATACCACAGAAAACTCGTGCTTGAAAACTAGCAAAACCTTTGCGTTGGCCCAGTGACCAACCAACCACTTAAGCCTTGTTTATACTCAACGCGTCAAAAATTACATCATTGCGCTGTGGGCGGTCGCACGCGTTGGGTGCGCAAGACCCCATTTCGCTTGGCGGTGTGCACGGCACTTTTTGTAACATCGCGCGCGGCTCCGTATCCGAAGATGAACGACTTCGAGCCGCATCTGGCCGAGCATGTATGTCTCACTGCACCGGCACCCAGTTTGTGCGTCTTAAATTTGTCACATGTCTGTCCTGTCTTGTGATGCACATGGGTGTTTTGTTAAGTTGAGCCATGTGCTCTTGTCGTTGTTTGATCCCTCCCTCTTGTTATCTGATTATTGGTTTATTTGCTCCACCTGTCTGCCTCGTTACCCTTCTTTGTTTGCCTCCCTATTTAGTCTTCCTGTGTTTGCTGCACAGCAAAAAAGCCAGTGTACATTTAACTCAATTTGAGTCAAATTTAACACTCCCGAAATGTATATATGACTCCCTCCATTTTGGAGTTAAAATAACACTTTTGAAAGTGTGAAATATATACATTACTCATGGAGTAAATTTGAACACTTAAAGTGTTAAAATGTAATCTGTGAGTAATGTGCATATTTCACACTTTCAAAAGTGTTATTTTAACTTCAAAATGGAGGGAGTCATATTTATTTAAATCATACTTTTTTATATATATTTTTTTTAGTTTGTGTGTGTGATAAACTAACAATGATGAAATAAACATGTAGAAAAGTTTTTATTTATGAAATGTGCTTTTTGACAAAAGGAATCTTTTCAGAAATAAAAGCAAAGCATTTAACATAACATTGAATACACATCAAAATAATCCAGAAAGTTCAATTGTAAGCTTAATCTGGGATCATAGTAGAATTCTGTTTGTTGTAAAATAAAAAAAGGCAAAATGCAAACAGTTGTTTTAACAAACTAGTTTTTTTATAAACGAACAAGTCCCTTTACATCATGGTGTCCAAATCCACTGTCCTGCAGAGTTTAGCTCCAACTTGCCTCAACACAGCTGCCTGGACGTTTCTAGCATGCCTAGTCAGACCTTAATTAGCTGGTTCAGGTGTGTTTAATTGGGGTTGGAGCTAAACTCTGCAGGACAGCGGCCCTCCAGGACCAGATTTGGACACCTCTGCTTTACATCATAGGTTAACTTTTAAAATAAATGATGAAGGCAAAATATAGGCATTTCTGTCATCAGATTTATGTGAAAGGTTAACTTTTAAAATAAATGATGAAGGCAAAATATAGGCATTTCTGTCATCAGATTTATGTGAAAGCTGCTCATCAAATGGTCTGTATCTCTGTATTACTTCAAGTCCTGTACATGTCAGTGAATGTAAGTCCTGTGTGTGAAGTTGACTCAATACCTTCGACTTCAACAGTACAGCAGTGCTTGAGTCAACAACATTCAGCAGATGAAAAACAGTTGCAGGATGAGTGGATCAGTTGTGTCCAGTTACTAACAGTAAAGTTCAGTGCATAGTTCTTTCACAGAGCAGGAAAGGCCATGCAGATCCAACTTTCTCGAAAAATCCTGGAGTGCTGGTTCCCTAGACAACACAAAACCAGACCAATTACAATTAATACTATTTGTGTTTTATAAATACAGCAAGTTTATGGTGGAAAAAGTTCAATCATCTTAGACTTTTGGGACTCAAACAAACTATTTTTGTTAGATTAAGACTTGAATTTACTGATTTCCTAGTAAATTAAAGACTTAATTCATCCAAAGATGTAAATTCTGTCATTAATTATTCCCCCTTATGTTGTTCCAAACCAGTAAGTTTTGCTCATCTTCAGAAGAATTAATGAAGATATTTTTAATGAAATCTAAAACATTTGTCCCTTCATCGACAGCTATTCAACTACCACTTCCAAAGCCACGGAAAGGTATAAAGGAAATCATAAGTAATCCATGTGACTCTAGTGGTTTAACCTAAAAAAAAAATTACGAAGCAGCAAGAGTGCTTTGTTTGCACGAAAAAACAACAACAAAAAAACTACTTTATTTACAAATGATTAATCTTCAATGCACGCTCACATAAAGGTGGGGTATGTGATTAGGAAAACGAACGGCAGATTTTGAAAATACACAACTCAAATGTGTCCTACCTCTTTTGCTCCAACGCTGTCTCTGATTCGCGCGAGGGGGATGGGGGAGGGGGGAATGGTACGACCGTTTGATTGACGAACTTACTGTCCAATGATTCTAGGTGGTCTTGGAAATGATTGGCTGGAGTTTTTCGAGTCCTGCCCGTTCCACAGATGATTAAATTGTTTAATTTTTATTTCAGTGCTTCTAACTCAGTGGCTGTAAGTGGGTTATGAATAGGATTTCAAGTGATTTTGAAAAAATGGACAAAAAAGAGAATCACATACCCCACCTTTAACAACATCTGCTCTCGCATCAACAACATGCACTAGTTGTAATGTTCTCATGAACGCATGTTGGAAATTAATATTTTATAAATTAAGTGGTAAATGTTTTATTGCTGCTAACACAGCACTTGCGTAGTTTAATAAAATTTATGTTAAACCACTGGAGTCGCATGAAGTACTTAGTTTAATGATGTACCTTTACATCTTTCTGGGGCTTGAATGTGGTAGTTGTGTGGACTGTCAATGGAGGGACAGAAAGCTCTCAGATTTCATAAAAAATATCTTCATTTGTGTTGTGAAGATGAAAGAAACTCTTACATGTTTGGAACGAGATGAGGGTAAGTAATTAATGACAACCATTTTTGGGTGAACTAACCCTTTAGGAATAAATTAAGACACGCACCTTAAGAAATCTCACTAAATAGTCAGACGCCGGAAGAATCTTTGTTCCCTTCTTGAGGCTTTGTGATGGGCTGGTGATGGACAGAGGTTTCCCCATCAGTTGAGTCTAAAATAAATAAAAAAAAACAAGAAAACACCCATCAAATCATGAAAACAATTGGTTTGAAAACTCATTTTATTTAAGAAAAAAGAAAGAATTTAAAAAAAAAAAAACTTTTGTAAAGTAATTTGGACAAATTCAAAATGAGTGTTATGAAACACACAAAAATCTAGTTATACCAAATAGCAACAAAGATATGATTATTTTTTATGTTTAAGCACATGATTATCTCATTATGTTATCTGTAAAATCTTACCATCACCAGATTCTAGTCTGTACAGTCTTTAAACACCAAGCCTGGTACCCTTAGCCACTTGGTGCATCATAGAAATGCTCCTAGCAAACACAAATAGCAAAATCAATACATTTAAACATGAAAGCATCAACCAAAATTGAATCTGATAAATACATTTTGCATAAATATTTAATCTGAAAGAATAACTTACACATTCTAAGAAAATTGGTCCTCCAAATAAGGAAATAAAGTGGCAATTTCACGTGCATTGTTGGTCTGCAGTTTGAGGAGTTGTTGTTCTGTTTTTCAGTTAGGTTTCAGTTAAGATGTGCTGGCAAACGAGAGTGAAAGATAGTTTGAGGATAAATACATACTTTATGATATTTGCAGATCACAAATATTGCCATAAAATAATATAACATTATTTATAAAACACGTATTGTAAATGAGTTCAAACACTTACTCGGTTGTCACAGTTAAAAGCAAACTCCGTGTCTGCACTGCATGCGTCACGAGTCAAAGATGTAACGTTACGTCTGTGAGAAAGATTTAGGCGCGCACATCACATAAATATAGTTAAAAAACAATATAATGCCATGAAATACATGTTGTAAATTAGGTTTGTAAAAACACTTACTTTCGGTGTTTTCCCTGTTAACGTTACAAGCCTCCTTGTTGTAAGCTCCGTATTGAGTCAAATATGTCGCCTTTGAGAAAAGCTTTGGCTCGTTTAGGCGCGCAGAGCATTTAAATATCGCTACAAATCAATATGTTATAGAATACATATTGTAAATTAGATAAAACACTTACTTTCGTCGTTTCCCTGTTTAAAAGCAACCTCATCCTGGTCTGCTCCGCATCGCGCGTCAACGGAAATGCCCCTCTGAGAGCAGTTTAGTCGTGCACAGCACATACATATTGTTATAAAACAATATAATGTAATAAAATGTTATAAAATACATATATAAATGCGATAAAACACGTAATATCTGTGTCTTCCCTCCTCGTATGTCTTGCAGCGCGAGTCAAAGAAAATGGCGTCTGTGAAAAAAGTTTCAGCTTGTTTCGTCCCGCCCAGCGCATAAATGTCCCGGATGTGACTGGTTACACTCTCTCGGTGTTATTTAGATTTAACTCTACATATTTTCACCAGCCAGAGGGTGCGGTTTACACTAGCAGTGTTAATCCCTTGAAATTCAACACCAGAAAATTAACTCTGTACGCTAAGAGTCCTTAACACCAGGATTTCAACACTGGAGATTTTGCTGTGTGTCCTGTGCTCGTTCGTTGTACATGTGTTGTGCGTGTTCCTGGTGTTTTTCCCGTTTGGTTCCTGTGCCTTGGAGGTTGTATCTTTTCTGTTTGTCATCTTTATAAATCATCTCTGCAATTGGATCCACGTCTCTTGTCTTGCGTCTCGTGACAGAACGAACGAGCCACCATGTGGATTCAGCGGAGCGAACTCTCTCCTGAGGAGAGAGAGAATGGGATTTCTTTGTTTAAATACCTCACCATGTGCGTTCAAAGGAATGAGGAAAGGAGGGCAGCAGAGTCTTCCTCACGGGTCTCATCAGGAAGGAGGTCAACATTTCTGGATCCGTCAAGCGTGGGGACTTCAGTGATGGTTTTAGCCAGCCCCAAGTTTACACACATCCGTCAGAAAAGATGGAGGAAGAGGAGACCTGCGCCTGCCCAGTCAGAAACTGTGCACGGTACGTTCGCCCAGTCAGAGATTGCTCACGTCACGTCTGCCCAGCGAGAGACGGTTCACGTCACGTCTGCCCAGCGAGAGACGGTTCACGTCACGTCTGCCCAGCGAGAGACGGTTCACGTCACGTCTGCCCAGCGAGAGACGTTCACGTCACGTCTGCCCAGTCAGAGACTGTTCACGTCCCGTCTGCCCAGTCACTGAAGTAATAATCTCAGAGTTTACTGGATTTTACATGATTCTTTTTGTAATGTGATGTACTAAAATAAACATTGTCACGTGTGGACCTTTCTTCTTCTCACGTTGATTCCTGAAAAAGAGCTTTTCTCTCACAAAAAGAGCTTGCACGCGGCACGTTTTTTAAAGATGCTCTGCCTGTGTATTTCTGAGTGCGGTAGTCTGATAGATTCAGCTGATTTGCGCGAACACGGTTTGTTGTGTTTGGGCTGCGCTAACATTCTGCGGAACATGACCATCGCAGTGTTATGGTCGAGACTCAATGAGAGTCCCCTCATCCACACCCCAATCTATTTTCTCCACGAGAGGGAATACTTTGGCTGGTGGCCAGGGTGACCTGAGGCAGCTGGTGTGGAACAAAACCGACGATATATCCGCGGTCCATACCCCCCTCTTACACATTGCAACCCGTGTGGTTTCCGGAGGATTTCGCTGACCGCCCGCGTTCAGTAGGACACCGGTGGTTCTAAGCAGCTCATCTGGCGCCCCAGCAGATGAAATCATGTCTATCGCCGCATCACAAGGTGAATTGGAGTCCTCTGGAGATGAGGCTTCGGCTGTGCTGCCACCTCCGGGTGTGTCAGCCTGTTGAGTCTGATCCAGAGTTGACAACTATGCTTTCCCGGGCCGCCGTGAGTATCGGGCTTGTGTGGACATCTGCCATGTCCCGAGTACTCAAGGCTGATGATTGGTTTTGGGGGTGGCGTCCTCAATTCCTTTCTACCCGGTCGTGCATGAAGAGGTCATGAGATCGTGGGAGTCTCCCCTGACTTTTCGCGACTGCTCAGCAGCCTCTTCCGCCTTCTCTGCCCTCGTAGAAACCGAGGCCAAGGGTACACTGGGGTTGCCCCCATGGGGTGTTCTGTGGCTCACGAGAACCATCAGGCTCGGCTATGCGATTCAGTTCGCATGGTCTCCTCCCCGCTTCCGGGGATTCCGCTATACAGTGGTGGGTGGCTATGCCCCTGTCATGCGTGCGGCGGTTGTCACCCTAATGGCGAAGGGTACGATCGAGACCACTCCTCCAGCCGAAGTGAAGTCCGGCCTCTACAGCCTCTACTGCATTGTACCCAAGAAGAGTGGTGGGTTATGACCTATCCTGGACCTGCGCGTCTTGAACCGTTTCCTTCACACACTTCTGTTCAAGGTGCGCATGGCCAGACGCATTTTCGAATGTGTGCGGCCACAGGATTGGGTTGCAGCGATCGACCTGAAGGATGCCTACTTTCATGTCTCCATTTTTTCTTCGACACAGACCATTTCTATGGTTTGCTTTCGAGGAGCAGGCATACTAATACGTGGTTCTCCCATTCGGGTTAGCCCTGTCTCCTCGCATCTTCACGAAGGTCGTTGAGGCAGCCCTTGTGCCGCTATGGCAACATGGGATTTGCATCCTCGCAACTCTATGACTGGCTGTTTCTAGCTCACTCTCGAGACCAGGTTTGCGAACACAGGGACCTTGTGCTCCGGCACCTAGCCCGTTTGGCCCTTTGGGGCAGCTGGGAGAAGAGCAAACTTTGCCCCATGCAGAGGTTCTCTTTTCTCAGTATGGAAATCGACTCGGTCGCCATGTGCGCACAGCTTACGACAGCTTACGAGCGCGCGCGTGGAGTCACTGCTGACTTGCCTGAGACAATGCAACGGCAAGAGTGTGGTTCCTCTGGAATACTTTCAGAGGCTCCTGAGGCATATGGCATCAGCAGCTGCAGTAATGCCGTTCGGTTTGCTTCATATGAGACCACTTCAGCTCTGGCTTCGCGATCGAGTCCCGAGGTGGGCATGGCAACAAGGGATGTTCTGAGTAATAGTTACTCCGACCTGCCGTCAGACCTTCACCCCGTGGTCGAACCTCATAACCGTCGTACCTCAGTTGCAGGCAGCACGCCTTGATCTGCACCACTTTCTTGCGCTGCTCAAGGGTCAACACGTACTAGTCCGATCAGACAATACCGCCCACAGTAGCGTACATCAGCCGTCATGGTGGTCTACGCTCCCGCCGTATGTCGCAACTCGCCCGCCACCTCCTCTTATGGAGTCTGAAGCATCTGAGGTCAGTCACTTCGAGTCATTTATTTCCCGGAGCCCTGAACTGTGCAGCCGATGAGCTCACGGCTTAAGCCCCTCCCTGGAGAATGCCGTCTCCATCCTCAGTCAGTTCAGCTGATTGGGACCAGTTCAGGGACGCTCAGGTAGGTCTGTTTGCCTCCCAAGACTCAACCCATTGCGCCCTGTTTTACTCCCTGACCGAGGGCACTCTCGGCATGGATGCACTGGCGCACAGCTGGCCACGGGGCCTCCGCAAGCATGCGTTTCCCCAGTGAGCCTTCTTGCACAGACCTGTGCAAGATCAGGGAGGACGAGGAGCAGGTCGTTTTGGTTGCACCTCTTTGGCCCACTCGGACCTGGTTCTATGAACTTCTACTCCTCGCGACAGTACCTCCCTGGCCAATTCCTCTGAGGAAGGACCTCCTTTCTCAGAGACAGGGCACCTTATGACACCCTTGTCCCGATCTTGGAACCTCCACATGTGGCTCCTGGGCATGATGAGGTAGGTTTGAGTACCCTACCACCTGCGGTGGTGGCTACCTTCACTTCCGCTAGAGCGTCGTCCACAAGACATGCCTATTCGTTGAAGTGGAACCTCTTCATCAACTGGTGCTCTTCTCACCGAGAAGACCCTAGAAAATGCTAGATCAGTGTCGTGCTTTCCTTCCTGTAAGATTAAATAAAGGGGGGTTGGAGCGAAGGCTGTCTCCCTCCACCCTGAAAGTGTACGTTGCCGCTATCGCCACACATCACGATGCAGTTGTCGGTAAGTCCTTGAGACAGCACGACGAGGGGCGGAGAGTCTGAGTCCTCCTTGCCCCCCTCTCGTTCCCTCTTAGGACATTTCAGTGGTTTTAACTGCCCTGCAGAGTGCTCCGTTGACCCCCTACAATCAGTGGAGCTTAACCCTCTGGGGTCGGCTATTGCGCCGGCACGATTGTCTCGCTTTTTTTCTTATCAGTACAAAATAGACTCAAATAACTCTATTTTTGTCATACAGGCAAGTGTTATACATCATTCAAAACTGTTAAATGTCTTCTTTTATTGTACACTAATAATCAAAACTGAATGAAGAAAATAAACATGATGCGCTTTCTCCCGTCTCTCTCAATGTGAAGTTCATTCTGAACATGAGAACATGATCTGTTACTCAGCAAATACTTGTCACTGTGACATGAAACATATGTCTTTACAAAGCTTGAAGTCTCCATTTTTAAATTATGTAAATCATATCAAAAACAAATATTATCTGTTTAAATAATTTGTATGAAAGCAACAACATGTACAGTTTCTTCACCCTGACCTCATTAGGCAAGGCAAGGCAAGGCAAGTTTATTTATATAGCACATTTCATACACAAAGTGCTTCACATAGAATAAATTAAAATAATCAAATGAAATACGAATAATTAAAACAGTTTAGAATAAAGAAATTAAAATAATCAACAGAAATAAGAATAATTAAAACAGTTTAGAATAAAAAATTAAATAAAATACAGTACAAACAGTCAGATGAACAGTGGCACAGAGCTCTTCAGTAAATGCATAGCTAAACAGATGTGTTTTCAGTCTGGATTTGAATGTGACTACTGTAGGAGCACATCTGATCTCTTCTGGAACCTGGTTCCAGCTGCGGCTGGCATAGTAGCTAAAAGCAGACTCTCCTTGTTCAGAGTGAACCCTTGGTATTTCTAGCTGACGTGATCCTAATGATCTGAGTGATCTGTTGGGTTTATATTCAGTGAGCATATCTGCAATATATTGAGGTCCTAGGCCATTAAATAATTTATATACCAGTAATAATACTTTAAAATCAATCCTAAATGTAACTGGGAGCCAGTGTAAAGACCTGGGCCCGTATTCATAAAGATTCTAAGAATCCTCTCAGAAAACTCTTAAAGGTAGGGTTGGTAGAATCTTTCTAAAATACTTTTTTCCCAAAAATTTGAAACTGTCTTTATATATCAATGCATAATTAAAATGTAAGTACTCTGGAAAAGAAATTATACAAATCGAGTGTCTGTAGTCCTCTCAGGACTGCAATAAACACAGCTCATTATTCCATTAACTCCCACCCCCTCTCTTCTCGGCTCCTTCCAAAGCCACGCCCCCAAAACACATGAATGCGCGCTGACGACCGCTCGCTCAGCTGGAAGAGTTGGACGCGTTTACCAGAGCCGAGCGGAGAGGAGCGCCGTGCATGTATAGTGACATCATGTCAGAATCACAATAATAAAATAACTAACTTTATCAGTATGAATATAAACAACTAACATGGCTGTTAGTACTCACTATCAAGCTTGCATATCGATACTGGTAAAGTTTAAAATATTTTACTAGCTCGTAACCGAATCAAACTCAATATAAGGCAAAGCTATAAATAGCTCATTCATTGATACACGTTTGCCGTTCCCGGTGAACATAGGAACAAAGTTTAGGCATAGGGTAAAGCTTGGTATAAAAATAGATCCCCTAAACTTTTTAACCTAAAGTTAGATTTGGCGAAATAAAATAAAAAAAACAGCTCTCAACTGCAGATATGCCTATTGATTATTTATCATCTCAACCCTGGCTCGCTAACAGTAAGTTATACCAGTGGACACCAAAGTTACACTGTCATAGCTAAGCCAGTGTAACGTTAGTTATGCTACGTAACGTTAGGTAGCTATATTAGGTAGCTACCTTTGCTAGATACATGCTTCATGAAAAATGAAATGCCATCAAAATGAAAACAGCAAGATTACCTGTCCAGCAGAAATAAAGCCACCATGGAGTCACTTTTAAGCCCCTTGAGATCCCTCAGTTGTCGCCACCGCTGGAAAGCCACGCCTATATTGACTCGTATTATTTCTTGATTTATCCAAAGACTTTTTGTTCATAGCCTTTTCAAATACTGTCTTCCTTTTTTTAACTTGTTTGCCTTCGCTGCCTGTATATGCAGAGAATTTTGACTGTTCTTTCTCTGCCATAACTGTTATTACTAGCTTCCGTGCGTATTCAAACGTGTGCGCGCTTTTGGGCTGATCCTGTATCAGCAGAGTTGGTAGTCATGGTAGCGAGGGAGAGTGACAGTCGCCCCAGCCAATCATTTCATTCGTCCCGAATGGAATAATAAACTGTGTTTATTACAGTCCTGAGAGGACTACAGACACTCGATTTTTATCATTTATTTTCCAGATTTCTTACATTTTAATTATGCATTGATATATAAAGACAGTTTAAATTTTTTTGGAAAAAAGTATTTTAGAAAGATTCTACCAACCCTACCTTTAATTTAGCTTAAAAACTTTTACATACGAGTCTTAGCTTAAGAGCGATTCGGGACCGATCTGAGAGCAACTCTGAGTAAGGAAAAGACAAAAACTTTCATCTTAGTGAGGAGGCGGGGTTAACCCCCTTGCTATGTATGACACAATCTTTTGAAAACTGTGATTGGTTGGTTGTCCAAGAAGGAAAAAAATTGTGCTTTTAAGTATAGGGTCTACTCTAAGCCTTCACTTTGAAATTACAAGCGTAATTTTTCCTATTTGACCGTTCTCTCACACACATACACACACACACACACACACACACACACATATTATATATGTGTATAAATCCTTTTTTTTATTTACTATGCTATTAATTTCCTATAAGGTATTTGATTGGCTTAGAATGATACAAGTTTTTCCACTCTTTCCAATTACACTGATTGCTGGCATGTCTATTTAAGTGGTGGTTTGAATGTTGGTTTTAATGTATCAAACATGGAATCAAAACCAAGAAGGGCGAGAAAGCCCAACTGGACAGAGGAACAGTGTTTACTGTTAGCCAGTTAGTGGATGAACACAAGGCCATTCTTAAAGAAAAATTCGGGCTGAGTGTCAATCTATAGCGTCTTATTAATTTACTCACTGTCATCCATTGTCTGCATCACATTTCTTCTCCCTCTTCGTCATTCTTCCATTTTCTCCTCTGCTAAAGAAACTCTTAAGGCTCTTAAAAGTACTCGTCCGTGCTCCTAACAATTTTTACCTTAAGACCTCTTTTAAGGGTTAAGATGCTCTCTGAATTACTTTTATCTTTGCTAGGATTTATTCTTTTTTATTTATTTATTAAGAGTAAACGCCCACATTTCTAAGATTTTTCTTAGAATTGTGTCACTAGGAGCTACTCTTTGCATTAAGATTCTTTATGAATCATTAAGATTGTTATGAATCTAAGGCAAGATTAAGATTAAGATTGTTATGAAAGGCCAGTGAGGAGTCTATTACAATAATCCACCCTGCTGGTGATGAAAACATGCACAAGTTTCTCTAAGTCTTGAGTGGAAACAAAGCATCTAATTCTTGCAATATTTTTCAGATGATAATATGCTGATTTAGTTATTGCTTTGACATGACTACTGAAACTAAGGTCTGACTCTAGAGACACACCAAGATTCCTGACTTGATTTTTAGTAGTTAGACCCCTAGAGTGAAGGTATGCGTTCACCTTGAGAACTTCATCTTTGTTTCCAAACGCAATGACTTCAGTTTTGTCTTTGTTTAACTGAAGAAAGTTTTGGCACATCCAATTGTTTACTTCAACAATGCATTGGCACAGGGAGTCAATGGGGCTGTAGTCGTTAGGCGATAGGGCTAAGTAGAGCTGTGTGTCGTCTGCATAGCTGTGGTAAGAGATTTGGTTCTTTTTCATTATTTGGCTCATTGGGAGCATGCACAGGTTGAATAGGAGTGGCGCAAGAATTAAGCCTTGAGGGACTCCGCATGTCATGGATGTCCACTCAGACTTATGGTCTCCAATACTCACATAATAACCTCTCCCTTCTAAGTATGACCTGAACCATTTTAGGACTATCCCAGAATGCCCCACCCAGTTTTCCAGCCTGTCAAGAAGTATGTTGTGATCGACAGTGTCAAATGCAGCACTGAGGTCGAGTAGTACCAGCACTGATAATTTGCCTTTATCAGTAATTAAGCGAATATATTTTATTATCTTTATGAGCGCTGTCTCTGTGCTGTGATGCGATCGGAAACCAGATTGAAAATTGTCAAAGTATCCATTCGAGCTTAAGAATTTGTTCAGCTGATTGAAGACAACTTTTTCAATGATCTTGCCTATGAAAGGAAGACTTGAGATCGGTCTATAGTTGCTTAATATAATCTTATCCAGATTGCTCTTTTTCAGGAGGGGTTTGACAACTGCAGTTTTCAGAGAGTTTGGAAAACTCCCAGAGAGAAGTGAGGCATTTACCACTTCTAGAAGATATGCTTCTAAGCTGTTTAACACACTTCTGAAGAAAGATGTGGGAAGTGCGTCAAGGGCGCAGGTTGATGTTTTAAGGTGCTGTACGGTATCTTCCAAAATTTTGCAATCAATTTCTTTAAAATCAGACATAGTAACTATCACCTTTCTGATATTATTAATTTTCTCAGAGAAGAAGCAAGCAAACTCCCTGCACTTGCTGTCTGACAGCATTTCACCGGGAATCTGGCTTGGGGATGTTTGTCAATCTCTCTACAGTAGTAAAAAGAGTACGTGTGTTGTTTAAGTTGGTGTTTATAATATTTGAGAAGAAAGTCTGTCTAGCTTTGCCTAGTTCCATGTTGAAAGCATGAATGCTGTTTTTGTAGATGTTATAATAGACCACAAGTTTTGTCTTCCGCCACATGCGCTCTGTTTTTCTGCATTTTCTTTTCACATTTTGCACCGCTATTGAGTTGATCTAAAGCGCTAATGTGCGTTAAAATTCTATGATCTAAAACGCTAAAGCGCATTAGCGCTAATGTGACCACGCCCACGCATGCACGAGCTGTTCACATACTAATGATCCACGTGGAGGAACGCGAAACTGTTAACGCCCTCATTACCTCATTACGCCCTCATTTTCAATGAGGATTTGGGACTCGCACTTACACGCTTGCGTCATACGTAACTGAGCAAAGAGAGCGAGCGGGATATCTTCGATCAAGTCACTTGCTACTTTCAAGATGGCTGCTAATGTGTGTAATTCCGTTGCGTCTCTGAAAGAAGTTCCTTTTAGTCGACGATCCAATTCAGACAAATTGGCGTTAAAACAATCAGGACCTCCAAGACCAAAATTAATTATTAAACAAATTTCTATAAAGGCTGCAAAGTCCTACACCCGAGGATTTTCAACAAATTGGTATGTGAAAAAAAGCTGGCTAGGAGGTTTTGAAGAAGCTAACGCTGTCTTCTGCTACCCCTGCCTTCTCTTCCACCCTAACACCCTGACGACAGACAGCGCTGCTTGGGTTTCGACTGGTGTTACAGATATGCACCATCTGTCTGTGAGAAAATCAAGAAGCATGAGATGTCAAAGATACACATGGATAGCTGCTTGAGATTTGCGATTATTGGGAGGATGAACATTGCCACTCAAATGAATGAGGGATACAGGCTAGCTGTTCGTCGCCACAACGATGAGATGAGCAAGAACCAACACATCCTCAACCGGCTCATCCAATGTGTGAAGTTTTGCAGAGTGTTTGAGTTGGCTTTGCGAGGCAAGGATGAGGCGGAGGGCTCCACAAACCCAGGTATTTTTCTTGGATTGGTGGACTTCGTGGCAGAATTAGTTTTTGATGAGCACCTGAAAAACGCCACGGTGTTCAAGGGCACATCCAAGACCCAGAACGAGCTTTTAGAATGTATGCTAGCGGTCGCGCGGGAAAGGATTGTGGAGGTCAAGTCAGCTAGCTATCTGGCCATCCAAGCGGATGAAACTACGGACGTCTCCACACAGACACAGCTGGTTCTTGTGCTTAGATACATTGATGACAACCATGCAGTGCAGGAACGTTTTTTTGAGTTCATTCCCATCTCGGATTCAACGTCAGTTTCAATTGCCAGTGTACTTTTGGAGAGACTGAACCAGCTTTTGGCCGACGACAACGACAAAATGAAACTCGTTGCACAAGCTTACGATGGTGCCAGTGTGATGAGGGGAGAGAAGGCTGGTGTGCAGCAAAAGGTGCGTGAACATTTTAAGAATGCCCATTATGTGCACTGCTATGCACATCAGCTTAATTTGATCATGCAGCAAGCTACCTCCCACATCAAAAAAGTTAACGTTTTCTTTTCCGATCTGAGCGGTATTGCGTCTTTCTTTTCCCGGTCACCGAAACGGTGCAGCGTTCTGGACAAGATTGTTTCACGAAGACTGCTCAGAGCTTCATCTACAAGGTGGAATTTTAACAGCAGGATCGTCAACACTGTGTACGAGAACCAAGATGACCTTGAATGTTTTGAAGCCATCAAGACGGGTTCACATGGTCCATTTGACCAGCTTAGCGTGAGAGAGGCATCTGGCTAAGTGAGGATGCTACAGGACGAAGATTTTTTTTTGTGTGTTTTTTTCACAAAATCATGCCCCACATCGACATTCTGTACCAGAAGCTCCAGAAGAAGGACATTGATGCAGTCTTCATCAAAAGGGCCCTCGAGAGCTTCACAAGCAGTGTGCAGACCATTAGGTAAGATAACATTTATATTAGTCGATCCTTCTCAAAGCAGAGCTTTGTTATGAGAACAGATGCATGGAAGGAGTATTTGTGTTCTTTTTTTATAATATATGAAGAGTTCAGATGCAAAAGCCTCTAAATGCCATTTGAAATTTTCTTCTAGAATGATCATTTTTATCAAGCCTGTATTTAAGTTCAGTAATTTCACTTAAATGACAATTAATAGGTAATCTTCATTGCCATTTAAGTGAAATTACTGAACTTAAATATACAGGCTTGATAAAAATTATCATTTTAGAAGAAAATTTCAAATGGCATTTAGAGGCTTTTGCATCTGAACTCTTCATATGTTCTTTTCTTATAATATATTGCCAGTGGTGTAATCTAGCTTGTTTTACTCTGTGCTGGACTTCCTGGTTAGGTGAGGCACAATGGATAGCTTAAAAAACAGTGTTTAACAATAACATTATGCATCCCTGCCCATTTTAACCCTCTAATGGTCTTCAAAAAAAGTGACACTCGTGGTCTTTGAGTCGAATTGAAAATAACATTTAATTTTGTAACAGAACAATATATATTTTTTTAACAAATATAATTTTACTCTGTTTATTAATGTTTTTACTCAACATTTGTAATAGAAATGTAAAAAATATCATAAATCCTCCAAAAACTGTACAAATGTTGAGTAAAAACGTTAATAAACAGAGTAAAATTATCTTAAAAAAACAACAACAAAAAAACAATTGTTCTGCCACAAAATTAAATGTTATTGTCTGGGGTCCAATAGACCCCAAAGACCACGAGTGTCACTATTTTTGTCACACCTACATAAAGACCAATAACATTCCATTTTTTTTTTTTTTTTGTGTAGATCTAGAAACTGTTGAGAGCCGTAGGAAGTTTCATACCATTTGGAAAAAGAGAAAAACATTTTTAATTTAAGCAGAAGTCATTTGGGGTCCAATGGATCTCGAAGACCATCAGTGGGTATACTGACATCTTTGTACTGGATAAAGTGTGAACATGTGCATCACGTAGACTACAGTACTGTGCACAGCCTAACAAACACATTATTGATTTGTTTGCATTCAGAGACTCTGACCAGCTGCAAGAGCCATCAGGAACCGACAGACCAAGGACAGCTTTTGACAGAAGAGGCGAAGCAGAGGCTGTCTGAAGAGGTCTGCGATACCATCCTGGCTCACACCAAAGCGAGGTTCTCTTTCACTGGCCACCTTGTGAGTGCTACCTTAGTACAGGGAAATATGTTTGAAAGGTACTGCCATTCATTTCCTGCTGAGGCTCTGAGTGCCACTGTGAAGGCATCCCACGCTGAACAAGTCAAAGCTCAAGACGGAACTGTCTCTGATCTATGAGAATCCTGAATTAAAGGCTTGCTGTGGTGCACTGGCACTGTACCAGGTTATCATGAGCTACAACCTCCAGGAGACATTCTCTGAGACTGTGAGTTTGTTGAACATTCTCATAACTACTCCCATGACAACAGGTGAAGCTGAGAGATGTTTCTCAACTTTGAAAAGAATTAAGACATTCCTGCTAAATTCAGTGGGCCAGGAACGTCTGAATGCACTTGCCATGCTCTCCATGGAGAGGGAACTAGTCCTCAAAATGCATGATTTCAATGAGAAAGTCATTGACCACTTTGCTGCACTTAAAGAGAGACGTGCAACATTTCAATACAAGTAATTTAGTCTCTCTCTCTCTCTCTCTCTATCTATCCCCCACCCCCCCTTCCCGTGAGGATGGACACTGGGTTACAGCGGCCCTCACAACCCCCCCCACCCCCCCTTCCCGTGAGGATGGGTTACAGTGCCCCTCACAACCCCACACCACCACCCCACCCCTTTCAAGTGTGCATATTGTATATAGTTCTCTGCAAACCTATGGTGGCATCATGCCTTCAGTGTGCATATTGTATATAGTTCTCTGCAAACCTATGGTGGCATCATGCCTTCAGTATGTCTTGAACAACCACACATAAAAGGTTGCACATATTATATTGGTATTTTATCGTATTTGACTGTATTTGCATACTTGACTGTAGATAGATTTATGAGTGAAGTTACCAACACAATAGATTGGCCATAACACATTCACCCATTTTAGAATCACATTTTCTCTCTCTCTCTCTCTCACTTTCTCACAAACAGGCATACTGACACAGAGAGAGAGAATGTTAACTTGTGTATAATTCCCAATTTCTATTGATGTGTTTGCACTTTTAATCTTGCTGAATTCTACAAGGCAAATAAATTAAGTTAAAACTTAGTTCCCCGGCCCCATTCGTCTTTGTAAGAAATTGTTCTATTTTGTCTTTATTATTTTGTCAGAATGCACCAGAATGCTTCATTTGTGTGTGAAAATTAAAAAAAAAATCTTATGGGGGAGGATGCCCCCAGACCCCCCTACAGGGGTTTGATTTAGCCCCCCCCTAAAATTAATTTCACAAGCCGCTACTGATGACACAAGAATGTTTTTATGTACACTAATTAAACACAGCACGATATAACAGTAGACTTGTTTGACTGTTTATTCACTGTGAATATTATACTGTTTAGACGGACATGTGTTTACTGTTAAATACTGTGTTTGTGGATATCTGCTCAGACGCAGATATGTATGATATGGTAAGAATAGGCTAATGTTTCATAGTTTGGCACGGCTCGGTCGCTTCAGTAAATGTTCTCTTTGTGAGTTTGAGTCACTCGCGCTGTGGGTTTGAAAAGCAAAACGCACCAAACATTAGGCTTCATGGTTTTACTCCAATCTCATTTCATAACGTCATAACGAATGGAGACATTTGAAGTAACATGATAATCAATATATTTTTATAGTGTTCCTTTATAGTGTTCCTATTCTTAAGTTCCTTTTTAACGATTTATAGGCCGCCTGTTCTCTAGGAGGCTATTGTTATTATTTTATGGAGCCCTACACATACTATATGCCTACAAGGCACAACAAACTTCATAGTGTATGTATGTATTTAGTACATGTAATAATTTTAACCAGAAAAATCTAAAATGTATTCCCAAAATTGGTCAGCCCTATAGTTTCACTTGATATCAGCATGTTTACTGGTTTTTTATTGTTATTTTTTTCAAAATATTTTTTTACAGGGACCAGATGCCCCATGATGAGTCCTGCTGACTTCAACATCCACATGAGTCTCTGTAGATGAACATGGTAAAGTGAAAAATCAAACCAAAACCAATCAAAGCCTACTATGTTTTAGGAAAGGCACAAAGGTGCGTGGCTGTCCAAGTCTCTGTCTTTAGATCAGTGTGTTTACTAATGTGCTTTTTTGTCAGTTGTTGTGTATCTTTGGGTTATGTTGTGTTGTAAATAAATCCAAACAATCTAAAAGCCATTATTTTTTAAGTCTCTCCTCATTCTTTGTGCAAGGCTCCTCACAATGATAGCACTTGATAGCACCTTATAGGGCCATTAGCGGAGGGTCTTTGTCTTTCTCAGGTGTGAAAAACTATATTAATGGGTTGTTAACGCCCCTTCGCATAAAGCTTTCTTACACAAAACATGTCTTACAATTTTTAAATCACTATATTGTCTTATCTGAATGAGTAGTCAGGATGATTTTCACATGGTTTTGGAGCAAATATTATAGGCCACGTAATAACATTTTCAAAAGTCTTGTGAAGAAATAATTAGTATTGGTTTCCTTGACCTTATTTCAGTGACAATGTTTTTTTGTTTTTTCATAAACCACGCATAAACATAATTATCTCAAAACTAAAAACATTTACATACATGCTGCTTACATGTTACTGTAGCAGAGTTTGAACTGAATTGTGTAATCAGATTTTAGCTATGAAAATGTCAAAAAACTTAAAATACTAAATGAAGATGCTAGTTTTTTTTTTTTTTAAAAAAGCTCCCTCATATAAAGTGTGTAGGTACATCAGTTGTCTGTAAACATTTATTGATATGCACAAAAATATCTTTCAGATGTATTTGCCTTCTAGGTTCAAACACACTTTTGTTCTTAAGTTTTGGACGGACAGGGCGAGAACAGTATGTGTTTATTTTTACTGGATGACTGCATGGGAGGCAGGCTTCAGTATTGTTCCCAAAGGCTTTTTAATGGTCTCTGTCCTTGTGGCCTTGACACTGAATGAAGAGTTCATGTGTTAGTTGTGGTGAGGGAGCCGTGCTTTAGCCCTGAGAAATCTGTAGAAGGAAAAGTGATCATTGATTTTGGTGGACTGAGTTTTATGTTTCAGTGCAGTGAGCACGCCTTTGTTTTAATCTTTTAATCAAAACAAAGATTAAAGTTTATTTGTCAATAAACACACAGTCTCCATAAGCCGACCCTGTTTCTTCCTTCCTTACATCTTGAACCTTGTTACATTAGTATCTCAACTCTGAGGTGACAGATGTCAAAATGTACCAAATGTCTGTACCACAATCTGAAGCTGCTCGTATCTCATATGGTTATAGAGATATTTGAGCTTGTACCTGGGCATCTCAGAATATTTTTGTTGCAATTATTTAACTGTCCTTACATAATTTGAAGTAGTCTTGATGGTAAATAACCTTTTTGTCAGCGGTTCAACTGTTTTCCACAATTCCATAATCAACTGTACCAATAAAACACTCTTAAAAATAAAGGTTCTTTATTTATATTTAAAAAAAATCAGTGACATTTATAATAAATTGGTTGCCAGTTGTGGTTGTCAGAACTTCATAGTAACAAATATGGTAGCAACATTTTAAGTTATAAACATTGACATTTACAGTAAAAACTTACTGTTAACCATTTAACACTTTTTTACCATAGTATTTTTACAGTCTTTTATTGTTAAAATTACAAACATTTTGAACTCTCTTTTGGAACCTTTAATTTTAAGAATTACAAACAGTGTCTCAAGTACCAGATCAGCACATTATAATGATTTCTTAAGGACTATGTAATTTTTGGATTACGTAATCATTATTATGGAATTGGGCTTTGAAAATTGGGCTTTGACCTAAACAAATAAAAATTAATAAATATAAAACAATATTTTGAAAAAGTAAAGGTGTGGTTACATTTACAATTCTGTGAATTGTCAAATCATTCACTCATATAAAGCTTTTATTGTCTTTTTAAAGCTACCATTATGAGATGGTGTTGAGAGGGTATCAAGCCATTTAAGGGCCATTGGATCACCTGCTTTTGAATAGCATAAAGCTTTGCTAATTCAATTGAGCTAAATGCCACAAAGTTCCCACTCAATCCATTCATCTGCACAAGTGATATAAAAGGGTCGATAAGGCTCTGAAAGAATGAAGACACTGGTGCAAATCTTGAGTCTGATACAACATCTGACATTTGAAATTGTTTAGAGTCTCTTGTCTTCAGGGATGGCTAAGGACAGGCCAATGAGATACAGACCGAATTTAGTCATTAATTTAAAGGTCACTCATTGATGATTTATTGATGAAGTTGTGGCATTTTTGATGAAAGGTGTATCTTTGAAAAGACTGCATTTTTTACAAAAGAACTCACTGTTCTAGTCCTAAAATAATTAATATCACACATTAGATTGTGCCATTTTCCATCTAGTTTCTTCTGGATTACATCCAGGGTTCCTTTACACTTGCATTACGTGTATTCTGATCAAAACTTCAGCACATGTCAGAAGAGTTTTCTTCATTTGATGTAGAACATTGTTAACATACCCATCACAGCATGTGTGCAATATATTTTGAATCTGATTGAGAAAATAGTCAGAATAAAGCATTTACATATTTGTTTTACCTGTTGATTGGATTATTTTAAGTGTACACAACCCTAATTCGATACAAATTTCATTAGAATCCTTTCGGTCCGTTTGAGCCGTCAATCTGATTTTAAATTATGTTTTATCAACAAAGTTCCAGATCACGTCATTCTAAAATGTAATTAGTAATCAACATGTCTACACAATCAACATGAATATACTATATAAATATATTAAGTCGACTCACCTATGTTTCTCAACGGTCTTCAGCATTCCTACACCAAGCCGTCTCCTCATACTTACCTGGTTACCAAGGTAAGTATGGTCGGTGAGTAAGTATGGTTACCAACTTACCTGGTCGGTGACCAAACTGCAGTCTGTACCCATTTTTTATTATTTTCAGGACTCACATAGATATATTCGGAAGGCGTTGCCATTCTTCAATAAAATCTACTAAGGGAACCAGCCTCTCTAGACTGGCCTCGGGTGTTTTCCGAGCACTGTTCTTGACCTCCTGAAATGGAGAACCGGCAGGAAGAAGTCTTGTTTTACTCAAAACATGGTAATAAAATGCATCACTAATTACTCAAGTACCTATTCACTCTTCAAGAACTACTTGTGATCTGGACCATTATTTTAATAAAGGCCATCTGAAGTGAAGCTATGCGTTCGGTTATCGACTAAACTAACAAGCTTCCGGCAGACGGCCGCATGCATCGATTTACGCAAAAAGAGTAACCCTTGAACTTGACGCACAACGTAATGACGAACGCTGTTGTCCAGCCCTGTTTGGTTGAACCGAGAGAGGCGTCAATTGCGTCATTAAGTTGTGCGTAAGATGCTCCAGGATGTTCCTCGAAGATCATTTCCCTTTTTATGCATCAGATGAGGTCACAAAACGCCAATTTTTTTCAAACCAGCTTTTCCGATCTTCTGATTCTGCATGACGTTCGAAGCTTCAAACTTCATCAAACACATGGTATTGTAATTTCGATACAAACATCGATACAATAGTGCTTTGAAAACTGTGTCGGAGCATCGGAGCCCCGGTGTCAACCATCCCATCACTACAAAATATAATGAAGTGCATTAAATATTACATTACGTTTATAGGGTTTCCTATATTGGGTTCGTGAGTAGTTGTCACTGCATTGTTGGATGTCAGAGTTGGTGCCCAGAGAAAACCAAGATGTATCCCATTACACGAGATACCAATTTCGTGTCAACTCTACTAATGGACCAGTGGGCTCAAAAGATTTGGTTCATCTGGGAAGAGAGATAGACAAGGTTTGAGGTAAGAACAAGTTTAAATTTTTATTGAAACGGTAAAGCAAAAAGAAAATAAATCTTAATTCAAAAAGGTTTATACTCTGTTATTGATTTATACCCCTTTCTTCCTTACAGGCTTTTATGGCTGTTTCTGTAACGTAGGACAAAACAGGATGTAATTGCAATGACGCTCTTTATTAGTGTGCACAGACACGGAGGTCAAAAACTCCAAACACTGCTGACAGCAACACAGGAGACAGTCGGGACGATCCAACGCAAGATGTAGGTGACGCAGGGACCTCGGTGGGTGACTGGTGCTGATGTCACAGGTCGGGGGGGGACGCCAGCGGGCCGCCCACCCCCTCGAACCGGACCACCGCCCGAGGAGCGTGCCGTGAAACACACGAGGCAGATTCAGGATTTAAAATAAATATAAATTCTTTATTAATATAATAAAAACAATATTAAAAGTCTCTTTCGTTCATAGAACAGCACAGCCGTCAGCAGACTCACTTCAGGGGAATGATTCACAGGGTCTCTTTCGTTCATAGAACAGCACAACAGTCAGCAGACTCACTTCAGGGGAATGATTCACAGGGTCTCTTTCGTTCATAGAACAGCACAACAGTCAGCAGACTCACTTCAGGAGAATGATTCACAGGGTCTCTTTCGTTCATAGAACAGCACAGCAGTCAGCAGACTCACTTCAGGAGAATGATTCACAGGGTCTCTTTCGTTCTGGCTCGAGCAGAGGAAACCGCTTCCGCATTCTCTTCTCCAGCTTCTCCTCTTCAAGGCTCGGGCAGAGAGAGAGCCGAAAACACGCTGGGACTGCGAGTGGACAGCAACACCATTCCCGCACTCGTGCTCACAACAGAACTGCAACTCAACAGACTCACTGTGCAATCAGGGCTTACACCCGCAATCCAGCCGAAATCTCGTTCTCTCTCACAGCCTCCCTCCGCTGCTTCGGCCTCAGCCTCGGCCCCTCGGCCTCTCCCCTGCTGCGTGCGCGCTCAGTCTCCGTTCCTGTGTCTCTCCCTCTTCAAAATGGCTTTTTTTTATACTCCACTTGGGAGCATGTGCCCCAATCACCAGGCAAACTCCTCCCACCCAACACCTGCTGCTCCTCTTCATAATCACCCGGTGACATCGATGCGTGATCCCGTGAAAGTCCCAGTGCAGTGCTCGGTGATCCAGAGAAGGTGAAATCCAACGAGACGACGACACAGGGAATCCACAATCCAAACACGAAGACAGGAACAGGAAACACACCGGGAAACCACAACGATCTGACAAACATGAGACACAGTTACTGAACTTATAAAGGGACAAACGGATTGAAACCAGCTGGCGTTGCTGATCAGCAGTGATCAGTGACCACGCCCACAGACACACACACACACACAACAACTGCACGCGAGACGAGAGAGACAGTGAATTCATAACCGTGACAGTTTCTCCTTGTTAAGGTACGTTGAAATTTCTCTTCAGATTTGATTGGAAGATTCACTAATTTGAATATTTGTCAAAATTGTTTATAATTGAACCATCTTATTGACTTCTTTCCTTTCTTTTACCTTAGTTAATTAACTCTTTAAACATTGACCCATATAACCTCAACACAGATTTCAAAAAGGTTTCAGATTTTTTTACCTTAAAGATTAACTATTTGAGGACAATAAATCATTCATAAATTTAGTTCCAAAAGTCCATGAGGTGCTTAATTCACAGTCTTTAAATTTTATCCCGGGGTGGGACAAAATTAATTGAAGTGCAATTCTACTCCTTTCAGTTTTTGTTTCTCTTTCAAACAGGGAATCCAAAGTGTTCGTTAAATGGGCGGCCCAGTCTAACCCCATCGTCACGCATACATGAAGAGTTGAGACAATCCAGGAATGATTCACACTTCGTTCAATTCAGAAGAATAATAAAAAAAATGGACTTAAATATACAAGGCCAAAAAGAACAATTAGCATTAGATATTACATACAAATCTATTCTGTTTAAACACAATTTATAATAAAACAGAAAATAATTTCCATTCATATAAGTTGTAATTAACCCTCTGGTCTGAGGTGTTTTCTGGGTTCTGGAATTGTTCTGACATGCCCTGACATTTGTGCTTATTTCTGATGCTTGTGACATTTTCATAGCCTGACTACGTCAGACTTCCTACTTCCGCTAATTTCATTTCGCTCCTGTAGTCAGTCTGAGATAGCAGCCTATCTTTCAGTTTTCCACCGGCCTGAAAACAGCCGGGCCAATCAACGAACAGAGGGCGGGCTGAAAGCCGTGACGTAGTCGCTAAGCGCCGAGTTTAATATTAGGTCAGGGAAATCGAAAACGACCGCGGATATGGAGACGCGATTGCAATTCGCTCTGTTGTGGAGAATATTCCCGGCATTAGCAAACTGAAGCCAGAACAAGAAGAGTGTGTATTAAACATTTTGAATGGAGGTGATGTTGTGGCCCTACTCCCTTTGGGAAAAGTTTAATTTATCAACTATTACCGATCGTCAGCGAGAAACTGGGGAGCCTTTTGACAGGTCAGTGTCTCCTTTCTATTCCAGGTCTTAAATACCGAAAAACTTCAAATAATAGCCCGGGCTCTTATTTGCCCAAATCGTCGAACTGCACCGGCTTGTATTTGAGACTGGCTTCTATGAGACAGACCTTTATAATTTAGTGTTGAGATGTTGTTCCTAGAGTCTCTAATCTCTAAAAATCTCCAAATGCTCCACGTGAAACCGCGGTCTTCCGACCTTTTACTATCTTGTCGATTGATTTTGATTAATATGTGCGAGGGAGAAAGAGTAAGACAGCGCTTGTGGTGTTTGAAGACGTGAGAGTGCGCGCGGGCGCGGCCGGGGCTCTCTCTCTCTCTCTCTCTCTCTCTCTCTCTCTCTCTCTCTCTCTCTCTCTCTCTCTCTCTCTCTCTCTCTCTCTCTCTCGCAGCAGTCATTCTATTACATCACTCACCGATCAAAAAAGTTGTTTACAGCCATGTTCACTCCGGTATTTCGCTCGCATCATTAAGTGTTTACAGTGGAAGTTCGATCATAGATTTGAGTTCGATGCATGATGTCTGTGGTTCGATGCGGCTGTGTCGGCGCATAACATACGTCATAAATAAACTTATCTGATTGGCTTACGGGTAACCAATGATTTTAAACTTCAGAAATCGCCCCCTAGCGAGAGAGAAAACACTTCTCTATTATGCTATGCCAGACTCTGTCTACGAAGCAAAGTGAAGTAGCAGAGTCTGGTGTTACCAGGCTAACATTTTCATGGCTAAAGTCTGATTACACTGTATTCAGCACAAACTCTGCTACAGTAATATGTCCGTAGCATGTATGTAAAAGTTGTTAGTTTTGAGATAATGACGTTTATGCGTGGTTAGTGAAAAAACAAAAAAACGTACGATACGATTACACCGGTGAGAGTAGAACATCCAGTGCATCACGTGATCAACTGCTAAATTCAAATGTGCTTTCGCGCAGTTGGCTGGCCCTGAGCCAGAGACAGACGCGCGCCACTCAGACGCGGTCAAATATCACTATTATTCAGTGTTTTTAACCCCATAATGTTTATTTTAAGGTTTCAGACATTTAAATTCACATAAGTAATAAAAAAAAACAATACATTTAGAATTTGTAAAATACACATAATTTCCATTATAATTAGACGACACATTTTATTCATATCAGATACACATTGTGTAAGTAACTTTAAAGTTAACTCTATTCTTCTCCCAGTTCACCGGCCACTTACATTCATGTATTTCGGGAGAAAGGATGAATTCACGTCCTGTAAATCCAACAGTCAGATCCGATTCTCTGAACAGTGGCACAAACTAACATGGCGGCGCATATAGCTCAACTAACGCGATCACTTCCACTTGCATTTTGACAATCGGAATATCAGATATTTCATGCCATAGCTAACAAATTTGTGAATATTTTGAATAAAACAAGGAAATAAGAGCAGATCATCAGTCATTCAGCGCTATTGTGGCTGCAGTGTGTCACGTGACAAGCAATGACGCGTCCGTCACCATGGAATCAATACAGTGGTACGTTATAAAAATAATGGTCGCCTTGAAAAACTCACAGGGGTCAGCCAGAATATTTTAAATGTACGTTTAAAAAGGTTAAATATTAATACACAGCTTGTGTTTTTTTTTTAGTAAGTACAGTACTTTATTTGTTTTACTTAATATTTTAAGTAGCTACAGTAGGCTACAGTGTTTATTTTACGTTTAGGTGCAATACATTTAAATTTAATCATTATTTAAGTTTTTTATTTACCTTTATGTAAGCTGTACAGTGCAGTGTTAATGTTCAAACTGTGTTTTTACAATGTTTAAAGTGGCTGACAATAATAAATATTCTTATTAGAAATTAAAACGCCTCATTTTTGAGCTGTGCATAACTGTAGCTGAATAGTTAGGCCAACTACGCTACTGTATTTTCATATTGGTCATTATGGTGGTACTTGGAGAGCCTAATATTTTCTGAGGTGGTACTTGGTGTAAAAAGTTTGAGAACCTCTGCTATAGAGGCTATTACATTACTAACTTAGTCTAACATGATAATTCATAGATGCATCACAGTATGTCCGGATTTTGATTCGTAAACAGTTGGACGTTTTACATAATGTTATATTAATATGAAACACAAACAAACAGATCCAACTCTGAAATTGCCGTTTATTATTGAGTCAACAAGAAATTACAAACAATGCGAAATCTACGTTAATTACAATGTTCTTTTACAGAACTCGGCATAACAGACGTTTTTTTGCCCTCTGGATGCACGCGCATCCGGTATTGTTTGTATACAAGAAACCCGTGTATAGGAAGAAGAAGGAAAAAACGACTAGGTGAAGCGTGGCGAGACGCCGCAGTCTCCAGTTAACTTACTCAACATCGCCAGTCTGTTTAGCCTAACCCTAACCCAAGTCCAGGAAAAATATTCCATCAAAAAGGGTTCTTGTCACTTTGTTGTGTTCCTCTGGCAATTTTACACAGAGCCCACTAAACACGACCGCTTCCCTGGTTACACTCCAGAGCGCTCTAGCCTACATCACTTCCCACTCTGCTTTTAAACCTTATCCCGTGGCAAAACAATGAGTAAGAAAAAAAAAAGAAATACATAAATGAAAATCCTTACAACAATCCGTGATTAGACTATAGGCATCTGATTTAACAGTTCTTTTTCTTTTTCACATGTGAAGGAAAAAACAATACACATAAAGCATGTTTACCCACACATTAAAAGCTGCACATGAAGGCAAAATATTTGACTATTACATGTGTGACAAACATTCGCTGAGTTACAGATCATGTTCTGTCGCGTTTCAGAATGAACTTCACATTGAGAGAGATGGCAGAACGCGCATCATGTTTATTTTCTTTATTTTACGAAAAACACAACATTTTGTTTTTATTATGAGTGTACCCAAATAAAAAGAAGACATTTAACAGTTTTGAATGATGTATAACAATCAAAATATTTTTTAAAGTATTTTGAGTCTCTTTTGCACTGATAAGAAAAAGAAGTGAGCTGGTATCGCAGGCGCGACCGCAGAACCCAGAGGGTTAAAGGGCCCCTATCATGGATTTTTTAAAGTTTCCTAATGTTGTTTTGGAGTCTCCTACAAATAAAGTACGCAGTTTGCATGCATCAAACGTCAAAAAACTGTTTCATTTTCTCATAATATACATTTGCACATCACCAGATTTTCAATGATTCTCAACCGACTCGCCAAATGAATCAATCTCTCTAAATCCCTCCTTTCCGCGAGCTACTCTGCTCTTATTGGCCTTGATTGGTTTACTGCGTAATTCCCATTGCCATAAAACCCGACAGCTCTGCGTGTCCTGAGGCTTTCTACACCATAAACTAAACACAGTAGCGAACAATGACGTTGATTTTATCATATCAATCCGAGCGCGAGTCCAATGATGAAACACTAGAAGAAGAAGAACCATTCATTAAACTAGAACCTCCATTGCAAGGACGACTCGAGCAGGACGTTTCAGTGATTCACTACTCAGTTTGAGGTAACTAATAGCTGAGCTCTAGCGTGAATAACTGATGTAACATAAACATTGGTAAAACAAATCCTTGGGCAGTGGAAAAAAAATGTCTTTACCGTCACATTGTAGAGCACAGTGTCTCCTTGACATGATGCTATCCAGTATCCACAGGACTCAGCTGCCGGTTTGAGGTTTAAGTTTCCCTGGTGCGCGGGCTAATGGCGTGGGCTAATGTTTCGTCTTAATGTCACAACGAAACGGTTTATGACTCGTTTGAAAAACAATTAATTTCATTGGCACGTTCATATTTAAAACTTTGCAGGATGTTTTCATTCACTTAGTTAGAGCTATATTACACACTGTAGTAATGTTTGTAGTTCAGGGAAGAAGGAGGCGGGAACCGGCGAACATTTAAACATTTATTAAAGTAAATAAAACCACCAGCAGCCCCTCGCGGACGACTGCTGGCTTCCAAAATAAAACACAAACAATACCTGCCAGCAGCCTCTCGCAGACGACTGCTGGCTACTGACAGACAGAAACAAAACATCAACTAAAACACAGGCCTGTTCCTCTCTCGATCATCCACTCCGTCGCTCCCCCTTTATGCCTCCGCTCCTCCGTGAGAGATGCGAGACCGGTGTGCTTCACAGGGGCTGCTCATTAGCAATCGCACCACCGGCCTCGCGACGTTCTCTCACGTCCCTCTGCCGCCCTGCTCACCACACACACTACATGAAAGGTCTTTTTCAAAAATACATGATAGGGGCACTTTAATTATCTGTGTGCAATTATTTCCTTTTAGCAATAAAGACATTTACCTTAAATGTTGCATACTTGCTTGTAAACATCTTGTTTTACACACACATGCACTTTAATGTATCCATTTCACATAAATGGCATTGGCATCATTTCTGTTTTCATTTTAAATTTAAGGCTGTATTTGCCATTAATACATCAATAATACATCAATACATTAAAACATCGCTGCCAGATCGGTTGTGGTAGGCTACATCTCGTTGTAAACATCATACAGGCATTCATGCTCCTGCCACAGTTCAATAATTTTTTGCTCCATTTCTTGGGTCCAAACTTTTCTTGAAGCCATTGCTGGTGCTGCTGCTGTTTTTCTATTGGTGACCTCAACCTATGCCTTTCTCTCTCATTGACTGTTGCTCGTCGCGACACGTCACACCACAGGCTATCGAGTTGGCAGACAGCTCCAGATATTTAGCATGGTAGATATTTTTCTAGCGTCGGTGAGGTATCAGCAAGCGTTTTTGATGTGTTTAGTATTTCACACATAAAGATTGGCGAGCGCGGATCACCCACAGATTTGCACGCGATTACAGCCCGACCTGTCGGCCAGCTCGTTAACTTGCAAATCGGGCTTAAAATCCTGTAGTCTGAACTAGACATTGCTTGTCTGACCGTCCAGCATACTGTAAAAAAAAAAACATGATTGAGACTAATACAGATATCAAGAATCCGCATTATTGAGACTAACACAGATATCAAGAATCAGCATATGGATCTCAACAATGGTGACCATTAAAAAACGATTCATACTGCAATGCATGCTGGGTACTACCATAATACAAAACTTAGCCATGGCTCCCAGCATGCATTGCAGCATGAATCGTTTTTTAATGATCACCATTGTTGAGATTCATATGCTGATTCTTGATGTCTGTGTAACGGCGGCCATACACTGTGCGATTTTCATCCAATTTTGAGCCGAATTCTGACTTGTGCGAATCTTTTTCGGGTCGGGCTGATTTTCAGCTTTGTCGTGTGTCATTTGTCGTGCAGTGTTGGTGCAGTGTACAGGGGGAAATGAGAGGCGATTTACCTCTCCCGACAGACATGATGGTCAGATGACTTTCTGGGATGTCAAAAATTTTGGTCGCTTTTCATGATTATATCGCACAGTTGAAGCAGAGCTACGAACCGATTGCCCTAAACTCAGTGTTTTTTCCCCTCACTGTGCCTGCACGAAAACAGAAGTTTAACCATTTCATCTTTAATGCAGCAAGAAAGAAAACGAAAAGAGGGAGATCTTTAAGTTCCTTTAAGGGTGGTGATCTTTAAGAGTGGTGATGGCAAAGTGGATAAGACACATGCCTGTGGTGTTAGCGACCCGGGTTCGAATGAGACACCAATGTGTCCCTAAGCAAGACACTTAACCCCTAGTTGCTCCAGAGGCGTGCGACCTCTGACATATATAGCAATTGTAAGTCGCTTTGGATAAAAGCGTCAGCTAAACGAATAAATGTAAGTTCCGTAGATATCAAACTAGCTACACATTACTGTTGCTTACCTACAGTTTGTGTTGCAAAATGGACAAACCATATATTACCTACGTCTTCAAGCCACCGATGTGCCTCTTTTATTAATTTGTTAAATGCTCATGTTAAACAAGCTGTTTTTAAAATTGTCAAATTTCTAATTTTCATTGATGGCTGATTATTACAGTGTTCGGACATAGACTATCACTGTATCACTAGATCACTATTAATTTTAATTATAGGCCTATAATTCATTGTAATTGACCTAAATGTTTTTAGACAATTTTCAATGAGGAGTCAAGCTTCTATCTAATCTTTGCAGCATGTCGATTATGCGGGGATGCCCTATAAAATTATTGCAAATTAATTATAATAGCCTATAAATTTAATAAAAGTAGGCCTTCCCTAATAATAAAACAATAATACTAATAATATTTTAATACATACATTGGAAATACTAAATACTCTTGATCATGACTCTATCAATAGCTGATGCTTGTTTTGACAATATCTCTGAATACACGATATCATGTTCTATTGGCCCAACCCGGCACGGGGGTTTTTCACACATATTTCACACGTATAGTGTGAGCAGTCGCAGCTCGATGATCATCGGACCGCATAGTGTGAGCACATAAAACGCGAGGTTTCGCTTTACATCGCATGCGATCTACTCGTTCAGTGTGAGTAGGTAACCTTGCTGAAATCGCACAGACATCGCACAGTGTATGCCTACTTTTAGTCAGCATGGTACCGTAGAGGTTTTCAAAATCTGATTGTAACAACAATGGGCCTTACAGCAGAATCACAATTCTTTTATAATGAATAATACAAGTTATATTTCACCTGTTTAATCAGAGATTATTCTCTGAAAAAGATCAGAAAATCAAGAGACCAAATGATTCATCATTTCATAAATCATCATCAAAACACAACCACATGCTCATATTTTCTTTTGGATTTTGTGCCATAACAAATGTGTAAATCAACACACAGTTACAGCAACCAGAGGAAACACTGGTGTTATAAAGTCAAGGGTCAAGAGCCAAACTAAAGCAAACACTGACCACTATCATGGTGTCTTTAACACTAGAACTACCGGAATTCCATAACTACTAGAACGACCACAGCGGTCATTCTGACCGTTCATACTTTGACGGTCATATGGCCGTACTGAACATAATTTTCGTCATGTCATATCTACATTTGAACCTTTCTCTTTAAGTTTTCCAATGATGCTTTTAATTCCTGTCGTCATGTTACAACGTCATCGCACTTAAAACAAGCACAAAAGAAAGATTGCCCCGACAGGTCTAAGGAAATGTAAGGAAAATTTTGCGTCAAAAATATATTTTTCACCACACTCACCACGTGAATAGACATGCAAAAAAGTTAGGAAACGTCAAAGCTTCATACCGTTTAGTACAGCCCTGTTTGTAAATAAGTTCAATAATCAATACAAAATCTAAAAATAAATGGATATACAATGTTACGATAGGTAATAATAAAGGGCTAATTTGAACGGCACAAAACCCCCCCGCATCATTCACTAACGCGTACGCAGTCCACACAAACACCACATTTCGTGTGCAGTTCCCACACTATACTTTGTGACATTTGGCACATGGGTGATTCTTTAATTGGAGATACATTTGAAGTCCGAAGCCATTTATTTTTAACAGCTTTACCAAAATTTTACTCCAAAAACACATTTTAATTCTTTTTAATTCTTTTTAAGAGTCACAAAATGTTAAGAGTGTAAAACTAGAAAATATTTTATTTTAAAAGCTATTTCATGATGCTGAAAGGCATGATATCATACTGTCCTTAGTGGGTGGTACTTTTTTCAAAAAAGGGTAAAATATGCATTAAACATGTTTTAAATTACAAATTTCAGGTTGGGGTTTTAAATATTTTGTTTATAAATTATTATTAGTGACAGTTTCCAAATTATGCTAAATTAATTTGTTTAAAAGTAACTTTTATTGTTGAAAAATACCAATCCATAAATCCTGTGTCAATTCTGTTACTACATGTTATTGTCTCTTTAAATTATGCTTGTCGCATCAGTATCCTAAGCAACGCAAGATGATGTCACTTCCCTTTTGGTATTAAACTCTGAAGAACTAGGAGGTATGTGTTTTGTTCTCTCTGAAGCCATGTAATCTTACAGGCACTTGCACCAAGAGTTCTTATATAACATGTCAAAACTGTTTCAACAATCTCATAGGAAAAGCAAAGTTCAAAGATATTAACAAAAGGAGGTATTAAAAGTTTTTAAAATCATCTTTAGTATCAGGCCATGTGCTCTTAGCCTTTATGCTAGCATGTGGTGTTATTAGTAAAAAATGCTAAAAATGTCAACTCTGTTACTGTCAATTCTGTTACCAAGGTACGGTAACAGAATTGACCAATGCCTTGGTTTTCACACTGACCCTGCCTTGGTTACAATCACACAATGATGCAAACACACACAAAAATGCATAATGTGTGTTTATAGCCACACACACAGAGACACACTGATCAATTGGGTTATTCTACCATGATCAGAGGATTTCAACACACACACAGACACACACATGCACCATCCACCCAAGCATGTGTGGTTATTTGTCATGCTACCGTACAGTAATATAATAATAATAATAATGTAATACAATGTAATTTAATGTAAAAATGTGTGCCTCAGACATGCCACTCTCTGCTGCGGAGAAACAGAGTAGATATCGAGCGAGACGTGATGCTACCCCAGAGAGAAGAGAGGAGAACTTAAAAAAGGATAGGAAAAGATGGAGGCACAAGAAAGAAATGGGAAGAGTCAGATTGGTTGCAGACTTAACACCAAGAGAGAGGAGAAGAGAGAGCCGTTGGAGAAGAGAGAACTGTTGGAGAAGATAGAGCTGTTGAAGAGAGAGATGAAGACCAACAGACAGACATACACTGGGAGAGCCAGGATGTGGTTGGACAATGGTGTGTTCTCACATATGACCATGATATCTATCCTGGTACCATCCTGGAGGTCAATGAGACTCATGTGAGGGTCAAGTGCATGCAACAAATAGGAAAAAATTGATTATTTTGGCCTGGTCGTGAAGATGTTCATTGGTACCCACATGAGGACATCCTCAGATTAATTCCACCCCCGACCAAGGTTGCGACACGGCATGTAGAGATCCAGAGGGATATCTGGTCGAGTATTTCTCAATAACTCAGCAGTTATTTTCTTGTTATAGGCATGTTCTGGTTGGTTTGGGTCAATTCTGTTACCCCCGTCAATTCTGTTGCCAGATGTGTCAATTCTGTTTTTAGTCTTTCATCTTGAATATTAATGAGATAATACATTGAAATATCAAACTACTTAATATTGTTATGTTTATATTGTGCAAGAGTAAGATATATGTTATAGTTTTATCTCTACCCTGTAATGTTCAAGTAATTTGATAAAAAAAACAAGTGCACCCTTTGGATAATCCACTATTGCCTGGGGGTGAATCTAATTTTGAAGTTGTATAAATATAACATTTAATATCTGTTTTAAAGGCCTGAATAAAAGGACTACATGACAAATGAAACTAAAAAGATTTATCATTTTTTGATGTACTGTTACTTCTATATATTTGGTTGTTCGTCCGTAACAGAATTGACAAGAAAAACTATGAACAGGTGATATTTTGATAAAATAGAGAAAATTATAAACTATCTGTATTTGTATAGCACTGAATATATAAACTTTAAAGTGTTTTCAAGGTAATTCTTAAACAATGGTTCTGTATGACAACCTTTGTTTAAAAAAAAAATTGAAATGCAAAATGTATCTCCAATTATAGAATCACCCACATGTCTCCTTGGTTTTATTTTTTCGCAGTTCCTCCTTACTTGGCACTGATCGTTCTCTCCATCAGCTGCTGCTCCTGCCCGGGCCCGGCTATCGCACCACCAGTCGTGGGGCTTTTGATTTCATGTGGTCGGAGCGAAGTTCGCTTGCCAGTCGCGTGATGAAGTCCCTCTGAGAAACTTGCTCATTTGTGCACTTCTTGAACAATATGTGCGCGTTGATGGCGGGAAATGTAGCGGACTTATGATATCTATAATGCGTGCGGTCAAAATGACCGCCATGGCCATTCTAGGTAGAAATAGTCAGAACTGTTTTGTGTTTTGTGATTTTAATAAAATAACAGTGTCAGAATAATATATACACATATTTAGGAAAAGTCAGAGTCCTACAGCCACATTGATTTTATTTTAACAAAGTTATTACACTGTAAAATTTAAAAACGGTCAAAATGACCGCCTTGGTAGTTCTAGTGTTAAATGAAACTCAATAAATCATCTTCATCTAAACCTCTGTTCATTCACAATAACAACTTCTGTAGATGCATGATAAAACTCAAACTAGGACATTTTTCGAAATTTCGGCAAAGTTCATGTGTTAGGTGGCACCCCTAAATCTCAATGGAATTCCTCAAAACTTTGCAAAAGTCATTTTTATGTTAATTGGAACAAAATGCAATGCCAGCCAAATTGATATTTTGAAATAAAAAATTCCCATTCAAATTTGATGCACCCTATTACCCAGTTATTGTAAGTCCTATAATAAGTACATAGTAAGTACATGGGGATCAGGACTGTAAAATGAAGTGCTACCGGTATGTTTTATCTATTGACTTTGCATGACTCAGACAAGGGCAACTTCTTGTTTCTTGTAAGGTCACATACTAGTCCTATCTAGCCATTGACCTTCAAGATTTACAACCAGATCACTAAACAACTGCCTGACTGAAATGCCATGCCACATTAAAGGTTATCCTTTTCCCTATTCGACATTATCCTTATCTATATTCAATATTCAAAAAGAGTGGAATACATGGTGTGTGGACTCTTTATCTTAAAGGAGAACTCCAGCGCAAAATGAACCTTTGGTCTAATTACACATTGTTACCTAGTCAACCGTTATCTGAGATTTGTTTTCATGATTATCGAATGTAAATAGTTTTATCTCTAAAAACAGTTTAGACTATAACGCTAGTATAACGCTAGTATATAGGGCACAGAGTAATGACAAATAAAAATCGCTTGTTAATTCCACTAACAAGGCTCAAAATAGCCCCACACTAACACGGTAGCATAAAAGGGTCCCTACCTTCAAACCGAAGCATTGAGAACTTTGTCAGTGTCCAGACAGTTTAATAAGAAGATATTTTATACATACAGTCAGCTTCGCGAATACAGGCAGAAGCCATCTTTGAAAAACAGTCTCTACCAGTCGATCTACGAACGCCGATCCAAGTGCGCTGAATTGTGTAGAATCTCATATGGTCCGTTGTTTCCGGAAAGAAAGCACTGAGCGCATAAGAGAAGCACTGAACGCAACAGAGAAAATAAATAAATAAAAATAATTTAATCACATCTCACCAGCGCACTTGGATCGGCGTTCGTAGATCGACTGGTAGAGACTGTTTTTCAAAGATGGCTTCTGCCTGTATTCGCGAAGCTGACTGTATGTATAAAATATCTTCTTATTAAACTGTCTGGACACTGACAAAGTTCTCAATGCTTCGGTTTGAAGGTAGGGACCCTTATTATGCTACCGTGTTAGTGTGGGGCTATTTTGAGCCTTGTTAGTGGTATTAACAAGCGATTTATTTTTGTCATTACTCTATGTCCTATTTACTAGCGTTATACTAGCGTTATAGGCTAAACTGTTTTTAGAGATAAAACTATTTACATTTGATAATCATGAAAACAAATCTCAGATAACGGTTGACTAGGTAACAATGTGTAATTAGACCAAAGGTTCATTTTGCGCTGGAGTTCTCCTTTAACATCATTGAAACAGAATCATTAATCTGATAAACAAAATGACAGATATGAAGACTGCTGTAGATATGAAGAGAATGGGTATCACTTTATTTTACACTTCTGTTCCTTATGTGTATTAATTATAGTAATTACAACTAGGTCCTAACTACGTATTAACCCTGAACCTACCCTTAAACCTAACCTTAACCAATGTAGTTACCTTTTATTCCCAGGTACCTTCTTAGGTAAGTACACGTACTGTAAAATAAGTGCAACTAGAGAATGCTTTGAATGCTTTGGCTTTGAACAGCACAATCCACTGAAAGGTCATTTGACAGTCTGACAACCAGATGGAGTTTCTCTTCTATGAATTACTTAAGGTAAATGTATGCTTCCCAGTTAAACCTTTTGTGCTAAACTACAGATGATATTTTTATTGAACCAGAGAAAGCTGAAGTAATCCTGGATGGCAATCATGACCTACAAGTTAATGAGACACAGCGTGAGGAACAAAAGTAAGAAATGACTGCTGCTGTCTCTGCTAATGACGCTTGTCCTCCAGCACTTAGATAACATGGTGAAATCACTCTGTGGGTTTTTATGTGGAATACATAACTAACGTTGGGTTTTTAAAATTGTTTTCATGATTATCGGACTGCAGAAGTACTGATGAAATGCTGCCAATCATTCATATTTTATAAGTCTTTTTTAGAGTATATATATATATATATATATATATATATATATATATATATGGTTGAACCTCTAATTATTTAGCCGTGTGATGCAATACAACAAACTTTAACATATACTGTATAAGTGTTTTAAAATGACAAATACAGAACAAAATAAATCACCACATGGAGTTAAAACAGCGTTAAATCCAAAGCAACTTACTCCATATTTCTACCAGAAAGACTCAGTAGGATGAACATTTGAATATATTTTATTCCATGAAAAAAATAACAGACAGAAAATATATATCCTGTAGTCCAATTACAAAGTTCTTGGCCTTTGTCAGGTTTGGCTGCTGTGATGCTCATGAAGAAGGAGATTATAATACATACAGTATTTTAATATATCCATGTAAGAAAAACACAAGAAGAGTAGGCAAATGCATCCACTACATAGATTAAACAAGGTGAATAGAAACACACTAGGAAACTGGCTCAACGTAGAATGACAAAGCTGAACATAATCCTGACAGGTGTAGGCCCTGTCCTTAGTACAGGGGTGATTCTCAATACTCAAATTGATGCTTGCTCTTTTCCTCCTCCTCCATTCTCCAGCCTGTGACTCAGAAACCAATCAAAGAAAGCTATCTTGAAGGACATTTCAGTTCTCTAATTGCACCATGAGGAATGAGGTGTGAGGACGATCCTATGCAGAAACATATCTGAAAAGTGTGTATTTGACAAATATTGCATTTATTTTACTTTAGCTGTGGTAAAGTATGCAAACACCATGTGAGCGGTCACTATGGGAAGCAGTTACATCCAGCCGCAGCCAATGTCAAACACACCTTCAGAAGCATTTCTAACCGGCATGCATTTCACGGTGATCAGCGGTGAACGGTTCTGCACAGATTTTGTTAGTCTCAAACAAGCCTATTGGTTCTTTGTTTCATGAGTCATGAACTTATTGGTTCATTGTGTTGATTTATTTCAGGTGCACTGTTAGACTTTGCAGTAATTTTACAGTTACTTACCGCAAAAAAGCCCAGTAAAATACCATTTATATTATTGACAGTTAACTACTGTAATATGCACTGCATTGTGGGTATTTTTATGAAATTTACAGTAACTTACTGTATATGGGGATTTGCAGTACTTTACTGTTTTTGCAAAAACATTAGTGCTACTGTAAATGAAGAAGACAGATTTCTTAAAGTGTGTATTGTAGGCCTATTTATGTTTTAGGCATATTAAAATGTCATATAATAAGTTTTTTCCCCACAACTTCTTCTGCAGATGAAAATCATGAATCTGCATTCTCATTTATTTATGAACAAGCTGGATGTTTAAAAGTTAAATAAATAAAAAAAACACATGGATGGATTTAAAATTAGTTCTTAGTGAGAGACGAGATTAATTTTTATATGATAATTTTCTCCAATAACAAAAAATAAAAATCCACAACTGGTTCCCATCTATGGTTCCCATACAGGCAAACTGTATACACACACATATATAATCTTTGACTTTGCTTACATACACCTCACAAAAATGTACATTGTTGCTCGCGTGCAAAGCCCGCGCAACAACCTGGCAGAATGAAAAATTTGGTTTGTGTGACGTCACGTGTCGAGTGCGCGCAATAACGGACGTCCCTTGGTCCCTGCTGGGAGTGGAGCTATCGCTAGACGCCAGCTGTGAGTTTTTCTGAGGTAAGTAACGTACTTTTTACTGAACAAATGTATTTTATAAGTTACTTTTACAATGTAAACCATTACCAATATCAATTAAATAGGCTTTTAATAACAGCTGAGCTAGGACAGTCTGAAGGATAGTTTTCCTCAAAAACTGCCGACTGTGTGACTTTTCCAGTAACGTTAAATGGACCCAATCTAGTATTTACACAAACAATGGTTTTCTGTCTTTTTTTGCGACCAGTTATGGGATATTTTACTCGGCAGTTAAATGTGTGTGGCGTTTGAAAGTAACGTTAACTTTAGGCCTAGCGCGTTTTCTCAAAGGCATTCTCTCGCGCTCTCTCTCCCCCACTCCCGGTTCTGGGGGTGCTATCCACCCTCAAGCGCAAGCAAGAGCACCCTCAATTGATACTGTTATAATATATTGGAGAAAAATATTTGCCAAACGCTCCAGTGCATATTTGTGCTTATGTTTTCGCGCTGTGGAAAACGCCAGAGTTTTTATTCAGTGCCGAATTAATGCAGGCTCGCGAATCCTCAAAGTGTCGTCGTCGTCGTAAGAGATATGTGACAGCTAACGTTACATATATAAATTCTGGATTCACTCTTCACAGGACAGAAATATGACATGTTCAAGATTTCCATTACACGAGAGTAGATGTTAAAACTTCATGCTGATTTGTACTTGGCTTTCGCCAAGATAAGCAACACTAAGACGTAGCTTTACAGTAAACTATTGCTCTAGGTACAACCTGTTTTTCCCATGCCACTTTTAACAATTTCCACAGAATTCGCAGAACTCCTGAAGCACTCTTGTACACTCTGTACGGAACTCCATTAGGCCCTGGAGATGATGAAGCCCTTGCCTTTCTCACAGCCTGCTCTACCTCTTTCCACTTAGGTGCACAGACCTCCATTTGTTATTCTGGTGGGTTGATAGGTGGTATGTCTGATGGAATTGACATATGCTCATGCCTTTTTGCATCTGTATGCGTTTCCTCCAAATATCTCTCTAGCTCAACTCTAGATGCTTTTAAAGTGCCATTCTTCTCACTGGTGAATAACTTCTTTACGAATTTGAATGGGTCTTTATAGAAATTAGCCCTCGCACGTTCCTTCTTTTTGTAGCGTTTCCGTAGACGCTCAGCTCTGCGTAATGTTGCCAGCTTATCTTTTATGTCCCTTTGTAAGAGATTGAGTCCCTCCTTCTGACTTTGTTCTGCTCTTTTCCATTGCTTCCTCAGCTGTCTCCTTTCTCTAACTAACCCTTCAATTTTCTGCTGCCGTCTAGACATTCCAGGAGCAGTTTGTACTTTTTCCTTCCTTTTTTCCACACCAAACCTCTCACTTCCATATGCGTAAATGATGTCCCCAAATTTATCCAGCTTCTTTTCAACTGTACCAGTTAATCTTTTTCTCACAAGCTCTTGGCCATCTAACTCCAGGCCTATGCCCGTTGAGGTTCTTTTCTCTCTTATGCTGGTTAGTCTGACCGGTTTCACAAGTATGAATATGTTCATCACTAACTGTGCAAGCCCTCATCTCCTCTATGACAGGGGTGCTGATATCCTGCGAGCTGTGGTTTGCTTCCTGTCGCTGGATTTCATTCGACTGACTTACGCAAAAAGTACTGATCAATGCGAGGCCCTTGTCCCTTCTCCCTCAAGCATTTCATTTTCCCTTGATGAACCTTCAAACCCCTGACCATTGTCGCCTTTCTCCAGCCACAGACACAAACTTGGAGTTCAATGACTTTACTAACTGCAGATCTTGAACTAGTCTTACTCTCCATACTCATATCCGTTTCCATTCCTAAGTCGTTAACCATGTTGTCCAACATCGAGTCATCTTCCGCCCCCGCTCTCGCAGACTCTAGGGGTATTTTTCTCTTTAATTTCTTAGAAGCCTTGGGCGGGTGTCTCCAGCATCCTGTAAACACGAAGCTGGATACTGCCGACAAGGGTAGCTAACCCTTACCAGCCCCATTGGGGTCTATTTCCTCCTGTCAGCTGTCTCTCCAGGCTGTCACAAGGTCTTTCCCTTGTTGCCAGCAGCACTATTCACCGCAGTCACTGGACGTATCCAGATCTTCATGATTTCCATTACACGAGAGTAGATGTTAAAAACTTCATGCTGATTTGTACTCGGCTTTCGCCAAGATAAGCAACACTAAGACGTAGCTTTACAGTAAACTATGCTTCTCCATCCATTTACGCTTCTTTCCATATGAGGGTGTGACTCCCCTTCTGTCCGGCGTTAACGGCTGCAGTGTACTTGGCGCATCAGCACACACAACGGCTGCAACTACAGTGTGGTCTCCCTAGTGGACCAACACGACAACCGTCTGGATTGAGCCGAGTAGGGGACATCTCTAGGGTCTTCAAGTGGGCACCTACCGTCCTCAGTGTTTCGTCGACTAGCCCACGACACCTCAAGAGGGCTCGACAGTGACTCTGGCGTCCCAGAGTCACCCCCCTCCGTCCCCCACTCAACTCAGCCCAGCTTACTGACCTCTACATCCCTCCTGCTGCTGAGACCTAACCACAATCTCACTATCTCTCCGCAACCCAACGATACGCGCCAACCCGATTGACTAAGGCTGTCGAGCCCCACTGGTGCGTTAAAGCAGTTACAGTGGCAACGGTTCCGTATGGCATACCACCTAACGCAAAACACAATATCTGCCCAACCACCCGTCATTCTATACTATACAACCTATACAAATTGTATAGTATACTATACAACCTATACTATACAACCTATACAAAAAAACCAACAGACTCTTCAAGTTTTTCAAGAATTCTACGAAACCGTAGCGTGGCGGCCTGTACCTTGCCAGCTAGAATCTTTCCGTCTCAACCACAGCCAGTTGCTGCTCCTTTCTGCTGCTTCAGATAAGTTCTTTACTGTGCGACGCAACTCTTGGCCGCTGAATCCGACGTCTCTGAGGAACCGGGTTGTAGAGTGTGCCACAAAACCTCGACAACCCACTTCCACTGGATAAACCTGGACTCTCCATCCTCGCTGTTCTGCTTCAGTGGCCAAATGAGCATACCGCAGTTTCTTCCTCTCATATGCCTCATCTACAGCATCCTCCCATGGCACTGTCAACTCTATCAGTTGAACAATGCGTGCTGATCCAGACCACAAAACAATGTCTGGTCGTAGGTTAGTGGTGGCAATCTCAGGTGGAAAAATAAGCCGTTGATCAAGATCAGCCAGCAGCTTCCAGTTGTCCTGGCCGAGAATTGGTGTTAACACCTTTTCTTGGTGGTTGCTCGCCTGGGCGGAGGAATGTTGTCTTCTGCGTGTAATGTTTTGCTAGAACATGCGGCAACTTATTGGTCATACTAGTAACGCATTTAAAGCAATGTAAAGGCAGACTAATAGATTAATTGAAAAATATTCATTGCAAAATATTTGAGAAAGTCTAATATGCCCATTGGTAAAACTGTCATCTGATTGTGTAATTGATCAATCTAGCTGTCATCCTAGATATGTGATGTATCATGTTCATAACATATAGTCATTAGCCAATAATCATTAATGAAAAATAATGTTTCTTCTGTTTCTCTCTTTTCGCCGTGTCAACAGGAGCTACAGCCCAAATGCTGCAAAAGAGCCACTGCACTGAGCATCTTTGGCTTTGTAAGTATATGTTTTGACTAACTATCAGATGTATTATGTTATTAACATGTTGTAATGCATAACTTGCAGGGCTCTACGCTTACATTTCTTTTTAGGAGCACTTGTGTGAATATAGAAACATTTCTGCTTATTTTTCAGTTGTAGACTGACTATTTAAACAGTATTGGACTGGGAATAACTGCTGTTGCTCAAGTTGTTACCGCCTCTGTCCATGAACAAATTTAGATTAAATAAACTCATGACCATTTCTCACACATTTTCTTTTTTTTGTTGCTTTTTTTTTTTTTCAGATCAGCCATCAGTGGTTTAACGGTCTGGGTGCGGACTGGATTGATTCCATTCCTAGAGCTTCCGGACAAATCTTTGGGGTGCGGACCATCAGGGCAGTGAACCTGGGGTTTTTCCAGATGAGAAGTTTATCTATGTATCATCTTTTTACTCTTAATTAATTTTATAACTGTATTGTATATCTCTTTTAATTCCTTTTATGGAACTGTTTTAAAGTGCCCCTATTATGCCATTTTAAAACAGTATTCGCGATTAGAACAAAACACTTAAGAATCAAAAACTTACTATGAAAATCCCCGCTGATCCATGGCTCCTCGAAGTGAAATTAATCCAGCACTTCTGAGGTAAATTATCCAGAATTATTCCTCACAGCCTCGCAAAACGACATAGACTACCGGTACATTGGTGTTTTATCGAGCTCGTGTGGGCGTTGGCAAGTTTCAGATCATTTGCGTTTGAATAGCGCGCGCTCTCTGTGGGCGTGGTCACATTAAAAGATAATTAGCTGAAATGAGAACGCCTGACATCTCTCTCTTTTTATATAGATTACATAAACACAGAATATTTGTTTTAGTTTTGAATTAGATCATTTAAAAGTACACACTTAAATGATTATAAAGATATATTGATCATGCCTGTGACTAGTTTTCGCTGAGTTTTGTTTACGTTTAGAGACGTGCTCCAGAAAAAAAGTTCACGGAGACGGAGAGGCAGAAAGCACACCCTGTTTATTTTCTTTATTTTACAAAAGCACAATGTTTTATTTCGATTGTAAGTGGACCCATAAAAAAGTAGACATTTAACAGTTTATTTTTTCATATTTCTTAAGTGTGTATGACCAAAAGTGACGGAGTATTTTAAGTCTATTTTGCTGCTATGTGAAAAAAATTGCGCAAAACGCGCCGGCGCGTTTCTCGACTCCAGAGGGTTAAAGTTTCCTAATGTTGTTTAATTTTCTCATAATATACATTTGCACATCACCACATTTTTCAATGATTCTCAAACGACTCGTCAGATGAATCAATCTCTCTAAATCCCTCTTTTCCACATGCTACTCTGCTCTGATTGGCCAGACAGCTCAGTCTGTTGTGATTGATCTACCACCGTGAGCGTGCGTGTCGAAAATTCCCATTGCCATAACAACGTCAGCTGTCCTGAGGCTTCCTACACCGTAAACTAAACAGAGTAACGAACGATGACATCGATTTTATCATATCAATCCGAACGTGAGTCCAATAATGAAACACTGGAAGAACTAGTTATTCAACCTGAACCTCCATCGCAAGGACGACTCCAGCAGGACGTTTCTCAGTGATACACTACTCAGTTTGAGGTACATTATATCTATACATTTATTTTTCTAATTTATTGCGTCGAACATGTTGAAACTGTATCAATATCAGTGCATACATTAGCCGAGCTCCAGCGTGAATGGCTGATGTAACATAAATGTTGGTAAAACAATTCTTGCTCCATGCTTAATATTTCCTCAAAGTAGTGAGAATGACAGACAATCTGCATTAATAGACACTGTTTTAGGTAATAGTGGCCCACAGCTGATTAGCTGAAGTATTTCAGTAAGAGTTAGCCAGTTAGCAGGAGAACTACACAATTTAAAACTCAAAACTATGTTTTTGAGAAGCGGTCGTCAGTAAAATAAAGGTAACAGCAAAAGTTTAGGATTATACTACTGTGGTATGAATTTTAACCACTGATTCTTCACATGCTCACCCTTGCGCAGTGGGAAAAAAATGGCTTTACCTTCACATTATGAGCACAGTGTGTTCTCGACATGATCTATCCAGTGTCCACAGGATCAGCTGCCGGTTTGAGGTTTAAGTTTCCCTGGTGTCTGCGCGCGCAATAAGTGGGTGGGCAATATGCTAATGTTTCATCTTGATGTCACAACGAAACGGCTTATGACTCGTTTGAAAAACGATTCATGTAATTAAAAACAATTAAAGTAATTGACTCCAAGTCAACTCTTACTTTTGAAAGACAATAACTTTATATATGGTGCACTTTCAAATTTAAAACTTTGCAGGATGTTTTCATTCACTTAGAACTATGTTGCACTCTACATGAAAGGTCATTTTCAAAAATCCATAATAGGGGCACTTTTTTATTTTGTGATTATTTTAATTCCTTACTGTGTAAAGCACTTTGAATTTCCAAAGTGTATGAAATGTGCTATATAGATAAAATTGCCTTGCCTAATGTTGCATCACAATAAATAAATAAAATGGATGTAATTGATTGTGACAGTGAATAAAGAATATGCTGATGTACATGGACTCAAGTCACTTATTTGGATTTTTTTTAATACTTTATACTTTTAAGGGCATAATACTGTAAAATTAAATTGCGGTAAGGGCATACTGTGAAATGAAATTGTGGTAAGGGAATCATACTGTAAAATGAAATTGTGGTAAGGGCATCTTACTGTAAAATTAAATTGCGGTAAGGGCATCTTACTGTAAAACACATTTACAGGTAAGCTACTGTAAAGGTAAACTTACAGTAACTTACTGGCAACAGTGCTGCCAGTAAGTTACCGCAAAAATACGATAAAATGTCTAACAGTGTGTCTTATGTCATTAGAGCTTTGTGTATATATATATATATAGCCCTCATGTTTCCATTGTTATAGCTTTGTTTGTGTAACCACTGTAGGTGAGTCTAGTTTATGTTCACATGTATGGTTATGTTATGTTTGTCAAGTTTAGTTCAAGTCATCGTTTGTTAATGATTGTCTTCAATAAACTGTACATGGGTTAACATGCCTTTAGTTGACTATTGTTACAAAAAATGTGTTAATGTTTGTAATTTTAGCAGAAAAATATATATATGGACAAAATCAGAATTCCACAAAGGTTGATCTTTTTAAAACCAGAATTATTACTAACATCAGTACACTTTGGCTGGTATTATACATTATAAAAATGGAAATATACAGACACAATAACGACATGTCTGAAATGTCACAATATCTTTTCAAATGAATTTCTGACAACCAAAGCCATTACAGTCCAGAGATCTCAACTCAAAATAATTTCCTATCTATGCCATAAATCTTGGGAACCAATCATCCCAGTCCTCTCAATATATCCTGGACTTTCACCTTGAAAAGTGGTTGTAATTGCAGAATGCACTACAGACCACGAGCACAAGGAAGGAAATAGATTTTGGAGAGAAAATGTTGGTAAAAACAGTAATTAGTAAAAACATTTAAAAACATTCATTTGTTGCATGACTTACTTGCAACATAAAATTAAAAATGTTGCAGAATATTCACTCTGCTTTTTTTCCATAAAATGAAAGTGAATGGTGATTACAGTCTGTCAAACTCCAACAATAACAAAAGCTCCATTAAAGTATTATACATACACTAAGTAGATCATACTTGTGCAGTATAATTTAAATCTTCTGAAGTAATTTGATAACTTTGTGTAAGGAACCTAAAGAACATTAAGTGGAACACCGCGCAATATGTAAAAAGCAGTTGTGATTGTACGAGACCTGGGTTAGCGACCACAGTCTTCGGCATGTCCCAGTGCTGCCGTCCCTTCTCTCGTAAGGTAACCCTCGCCTAATCTGCAGATGGGAGTTTTACTTACTCAAACATGTTCTGAGGGCAGAAAGGAAAATGATTGGTTTACAGATTCAACCAATGAAACTGAAGCAAGGGCGGGGTCAATACGTTTGAATGTGCGCGCGGAAGGATTGCGGAATAGTCAGAATACAAGACAGATGTTCGAGGGAGAATGCATTTATTACAAGGTAAGTGAATTTACTATTATATTTTGTTAAAATTCAACATCCTCTAATGTTTACTAAGATAATTAGTGAACATTAAAAATGCACAGAACTAATCATCGTCTAAACATTGTGGCTGTATGCATTTTGATTCGACAGTACATCAGTCAACAACAACAAAGCTGCTTATGGGGTAACTGGTGTAAAACATGCTTTTCTAATGCTACCTCGCAGTCTGTGAAATTGATATGCGAGAACAGAACTCGTTCAAATCTCCGCTATATTTCAACGGTCAAAAAGATACATCTCCCGCCCTAGCGCTGCTCTCAGGGCAGGAGTACGCAAAATATTAAAATGTTATATTTAGTGTATTACGCGCTGCTCTCAGGGCAGGAGTACTCAAAATATTCACATCACGGTTATATTTACTGTATTACGCGCTGTTCTCAGGGCAGGAGTACTCAATAGATTCAAATCACTATATTTAGTTACGCGCTGCTCTCAGGGCAGGAGTACTCAAAATATTCAAATCACTGTTATATTTAGTGTATTACGCGCTGCTCTCAGGGCAGGAGTACTCAATAGATTCAAATCACTGTTATTTTAGTGTATTATGCGCTGCTCTCAGGGCAGAAGTACTCAATAGATTCAAATCACGGTTATATTTACTGTATTACGCGCTGCTCTCAGGGCAGGAGTACTCAATAGATTCAAATCGCTGTTATTTTAGTGTATTACGTGCTGCTCTCAGGGCAGGAGTACTCGATAGATTCAAATCGCTGTTATTTTAGTGTGTTACGCGCTGCTCTCAGGGCAGGAGTACTGCAATAGATTCAAATTGCTGTTGTTTTAGTGTGTTAACTTACGCGCTGCTCTCAGGGCAGGAGTACTCAATAGATTCAAATCGCTGTTATTTTAGTGTATATTTCGCGCTGCTCTCAGGGCAGGAGAACTCAATAGATTCAAATCACTGTTATATTTAGTGTATTACGCGCTGCTCTCAGGGCAGGAGAACTCAATAGATTCAAATCGCAGTTATATTTAGTGTATTACGCGCTGCTCTCAAGGCAGGAGAACTCAATAGATTAAAATCGCTGTTATTTTAGTGTATTATGCGCTGCTCTCAGGGCAGGAGTACTCAATAGATTCAAATCACTGTTATATTTAGTGTATTACGCGCTGCTCTCAGGGCAGGAGTACTCAATAGATTCAAATCGCTGTTATTTTAGTATATTAGGCGCTGCTCTCAGGGCAGGAGTACTCAGTATAGGTTTATTTTTAGTTCGCTATGAAGGTTCCCATGGGTCCTTGAAATCCTTGAAAGTTGGTGGATCTGAAGGCCCTGGTTGCTGACATAACATTCACACGCGCATAAAACTACTACGATGGTACCTCAATGTTTGTTGTTGGACACAACACATTTTTCCCCAGATTAAGTCCTTGAATTTGAGGGTATTGGGCCTGGAAAGTTCTTGAAATGTCTTTGAATTTGAATTTAACCAAGGTGTGAGTAGGGTTTTGCTGCAGTTTCAGGACTGCATTTCTAGGACCCTATAGTTTTTATTTTATGTATTAGCAGTTTATAATATTTTTTAGCACTTACTATTCAATTATGTATTAATTTTATCCTTTTTCAGGAATAATTTTTTGTTTAATTGTAAAATTTAATTTAGATATTTTTATTACCAACCCCTTACCCTAAACATACATATTGGTAACCCTCTTGAAATATTAAACTTTTTTTTTTTTTTATATATATGAGCAACTATATTCTATTTTAAAATTCAGTTTTCTTGTAAAAAAAATATGTCTCACATAGATTTCAATTCATTAGCCGCAGCGAAGCGTGGCGCATCACGTCTGATGTGCCTTTATTAGTACGTTAATAATTTGAAAACCAGGTAAGTACTAACCCGGAACCTACGCCTAAACCTTACCTTAAAGGTGCCATGTGGAATGTCTGCCAAAAAATAAATTTAATTTTCCACATATTCCATACCAGATGGGGGCAGTATACCTCCAGAAAGTTGGCCTACTCTAGTCTGTTTTTTAGTTTCGGGTTGTTAATCTTCTAAAACCGTCAAATCGTCCGCTTTGTCCCGCCAAAGCCTATTTTGAACGGTGAGTGATGTAGAATATAATGACTGCTGCGCTTGACAGGGCTTATAACGAGCAGAGAGGGAGAGAGAGAGCGTCCCGGCTGCGCGCGCGCACTCTCACGTCTTCAAACAACACGAGCGCAGTCCTCCTGCTCTCTCTCTCTCCCTCGCGCATATTAATCAAATCAACTGACACGATAGTAAGACCGCAGATCATTTGGAGATTTTTAGAGATTAGAGACTCAATGAACAACATCTCAACACTAAATTATAAAGGCCGGTCTCATATAGACGCGATTGACATCAGGTTCAAGTCCACCCACAAGCCGTGCGAGTTATTCGTGTACTGCAGTTTGGCTGGTGGTTATGTATGTTGCCCGCATACCGCCTCCCATGGCCGAAACTGGTATTATGACACCGGCCGGGCCGGGGCTAGTAATTTAGCATGCTAATTCAGGTTTATATCTCGGCAGGACTATAACTTGTCATTTTTTTAATTACATCATTGCATTTATTTCTTCTCATTCTTTTGATACGTGTAGCTCATTTTTCGGATATTGTTACCTCAATTTTTACATATGGCACCTTTAAAGGGATAGTTCACTTTGAAATTAATTTTTGGTATGTTTTAGCTCACTTCAAGTGTAACGGTAAAAGAGGCAGAGGATACAATAGCAAGTAAAAATGGTTTTATTGATGTGCACGGAAGGATGAAGTAAATGTCCAGCAAGAGGCACAAGGTAGCACAGGGACGCTGTGGGAAAACCCGCCTCACACGGCAGAGTGGAAGAAGTGACGACCGGTCCGTAATCCGAGTGACAGGAAAAGAGAGATGATTCGCTGAGACAACAGGGTGCCAAGACGAGCGATCAACCGCCAGGACAGGAATCGATCGGGAACACGGATAACAGGAGACACGCGGGCCCACAGGTACATCCAACAACGAACTGACAAAAACATAGTGAAAACAGAGGAATTAAATAGGGCGCGCTGATCGACTGCAGCTGGCATGCTGATGAGCCGCAGCTGGTGATGATCAGAAGTGGTGATCAGCGCTGCCGCCCACAAGCACAACACACACACACGAGACAAGAAGGAAACAGCGACTTTATCCACCGTGACATCAAGGGCATCCAAGATGCAGGTGTCTTTGTTTCCGCAGTAGTTTCAATTTTGATATTTTTAGGTCAAACCATTCTTGTCTGTCAGTCATATAATGCAGGTCTATGTTCACCACCTCAAAGAGCATCACAGAGAAGTCCAAATTAAACTCGTAAATGTAAGTACACATTGATGGCCTAAGACACGAAACGAGCGGTTTTTGTGAGAAAATGAATAGTATTTATATCGTTTTTAAGAATGGTTTGACCTAAAAATATAAAAAATTAAACTACTGCGGAAACAAAGACACCTACATCTTGGATGCCCTTGAAGTAAGCTAAAACATACCAAAAATTAATTTCAAAGTGAACTATCCCTTTAACCCATGTAGTTTCCTTATATTAACCAGTACTTCCTTAGGTAAGTACACGCAAGTGCACATACTGTAAAATAAAGTCAAGTGTAACCATTCTGTATAGTATTGATATTTTGGTATAATTTCTGTTGCTGGTTTTATAGTCTAGTAAATCTATAGACCTTCACATTTTAAGGGTATTTGATTCTTTCTAATCGTTTCGTTGTTACATCAGTAGACCATTTATTTTCGGTCGTTTGCTCCTCAATTTATCATTGACTTTATTCTTTTATCTTATTCTTCAGTTACCTGAATGAGTTGGCAGAAACTGGCTGAATCCAAGGAGCACTGAAGACGCCTCTGATGCTACCCAGTTTATGATTACAAAAGGCCTGGATGCAAAGATGGAGAACGTTTGGTTCCACCTGATACAATTGCACAATCACACAGAGTTGACTTTGTGGTGCATAAAAGTGATTGCAAAAGATCCCAATGTGGATCTATGTGCAGATACTTAATTTTCTCACTGAGTATTGCAGAGAAACAAGGACTTTTAATTTTAAAGAGATTTTATGAGGGTTCCTATGCAATTTGGAAAAATATGGCATTCAAATATTTTACAGGCTTGGAGGCTCAGTTTCCAGACTTTTCCCCCCATTCTGTTTTCTAAAATATAAAATGTTCTAAAAATGAATTAATCACAAAAGCTGAATGAATGAAATGGCAAAAGTTTAGTGATCATTAGAGATTGTTTTGTCTTTATCATAAGCTTTACATGTCTTTAAATTAATGTGCATGTGCCACTCTTCCAGCAACAGATAAAACAGCAGTCTACCATTTAACTTAGACTGCTTGGTGATCGTGCAATATCAAACCACACAGGTTATAACGCATTTTAGGTTTCGTCTCATCCTGTTAGTGCTCATCACATCGAGAAAACTAATGGAGAAAAAAAACACGTGGAGATGTGTACAGATGATTGTACTGTAAATATAATGCTGTATGAATCATTTATGTTGAATATGTTCGGAAAAACCAGAGAGAGGGTTGTAAATTTAAGTCTGTAAGATTGAAAATAATTAAAGATATTTGAAAATGAACAAAGACATTTGCTTTTACTGTTTCAATCCCCCTCTTTCCTACCCCAAGGACCATTTGTAATTCCTAAAGGCAGAGCTGTTGATAGTGATCGAGGCCTGTAGGTCAAAATATGTGGATATTGGGGGTCTAAAAATTGTCACACCTTTAGTACAATGGGGGAAATTATAATTTTCTGATTGGTCAGTTTGAACGTCTCACATTTGTGTTATAGACACATGGTCAAGGAAGGCATCAAGAAGATTGTGACAGTTGCTCTGGCCCTTTTATTCTCTGGCTCTTACTCTCTACACTCTCTTTCTATCTCTCAGGTAACACTTTACATATATGGTGGGTACGATTAATGGTATAAGTTTTTATCATCACATCTATTTTCTAACTATTTTAAGTGTAACCATATATAGTGTCATTAGACCCTTTCAATTACATATGATGTGCTAACTAGTTTTGATTAGGTATTGACTTTGAAGGGCTACCCATTGCAAAACAATATCGTCACACTATAGCAACGCTCTGCCACATATTTAGCTATTGTAACAGTGCTTATTTCCGTCTTTGGTATAAGCAGTAGTGGGTGGTAATAGACAAGAAATCTAGTTTTCCACCATCTTACTGCTAATGTTTCTTTAGTCATTCAGCAATCCTACAGCTTGAACCCCAATCCATCCTTACAAAAGTGGATTTTTTATTTAATTTAATGACTGTTGTACAGAATCATTGTATAAAATCAAAATGAAAGAACAAACGTTGATTATAAATTGTTGATTGTTTACTAATTATACTTTTATCGAACTGTCTTTTGGTCCAATATTACAATAAAATAATCAATTCAAGTATAATTATACTTTCCTTTTTAATAGTATTACTAAACATTTCCAGTGAATTAAATGTATCACAGAAACATATCACAAAAAATGCAGAGCAAAGATGTAGGCTATCATTAAACTGCTGTACTTTTAACTTATCATTATTCCTAGAGGTTTTTAATTGCTTTATTTTTTATTTTTTTTCTAGTAGACGGGTGTCGTTGAACTTGAATGTGATTCCCATTAAACCAGGCCCAAGGCCATGGGTTGCCTGGCCAAATGTCTGTCAGTTCCTCCTTAAATTCTCCAGGATTGTAGGTCTTCCTGCAAATTGTCACGAAACTGCTCTGAGACAGGCAAGTTAAGATCCAAATGCAGCTTTATTTGTGGGCAATCCAAAGGCGTAATCCAAAGTACAGGCAATGGGTCAAAACACGGGTAGGCAGTACAAACAAAGAATCAAACAAACAAACAAAACAGGGAGGGACCAGAGGCAAAAGAGTAATCCAGGAAACAGGGCAAGAATCCAAAAACCAAAATACATGAAACCAGGTAAACGCTCAGAGATGCAGTGGGACACAAACAAAACTTCGCAGTGAGTGAATGAGAGAACAAGGTATAAATAGGCTGAGACTAACAGGGTAATGAGACACGGGTGAAATGCAATCAGTGAATGAGGTACAGGTGAATGTGATCAGTGATGGTGAGTCCGGGCAGTGAGTTATGGGAAATGTAGTTTGTGAGTGATCAAAGTCTATTGTGGAGCGCCCTCTGGTGGCTCTCGAGGGCACTCCAGCTGGTGATCGTTACATAGCCCCCCTTTTAAGGAGCGGATTCCAGACGCTCCTCAAATTGTCCAGGAGGGAGGTGGAGCGGAGGCGGACCTGGGGGCGGAATGGAGGATCAGGGGGAGGGATGGGGGGCCAGGTCCATGGAGGGAAACGGGAACAAGGAGTGACAGTTCATCTGGCGGCCAGGGCGGAGACGACAGTCCCTCGAGCGGCCAGGGCGGAGACTTTCCCTCGGGCGGCCACGGCAGAGACTTTCCCTCGGGCGGCCAGGGCGGAGCAGGCTGTGCCGGTGACCAGGGCGGAGACGACCCTTCGGGCGGCCATGGCGGAGAGGACCCCTCGGGCGGCCAGGGCGGAGAGGACCCCTCGGGCAGCCAGGGCGGAGAGGCCCCCTCGGGCGTCCAGGGCGGAGAAAACCCTTCGGGCGGCCACGGCGGTGAAGACCTCTCAGGCGGCCACGGCGGTGAAGACCTCTCAGGCGGCCACGGCGGTGAAGACCTCTCAGGCGGCCACGGCGGTGAAGATCTCTCAGGCGGCCACGGCGGAGGCTCAGGAACCAACACCGGCATAGGAAAAGCTACCGTCTCAGGAACAGACACTGGTTCCGGCTCAGGAACGGACACTGTGACGACGACCATCCTGTCCGTAGACACAGGCTCGGAGGCGGCCATCTTGTCCGTAGACACAGGCTCAGAAAGAGGAAGAGGCTCAGGCTCAGGCTCCACAGGACGAGACTCTGGATCGGCAGAAGTGACGTGAAGCTCAGTCTCTGGATCGGCAGAAGTGACGTGAAGCTCAGTCTCTGGATCGGCAGAAGTGACGTGAAGCTCAGTCTCTGGATCGGCAGAAGTGACGTGAAGCTCAGTCTCTGGATCGGCAGAAGTGACGTGAAGCTCAGTCTCTGGATCGGCAGAAGTGACGTGAAGCTCAGTCTCTGGATCGGCAGGCGTGACGTGAAGCTCAGTCTCTGGATCGGCAGGCGTGACGTGAAGCTCAGTCTCTGGATCGGCAGGCGTGACGTGAAGCTCAGTCTCTGGATCGGCAGGCGTGACGTGAAGCTCAGTCTCTGGATCGGCAGGCGTGACGTGAAGCTCAGTCTCTGGATCGGCAGGCGTGACGTGAAGCTCAGTCTCTGGATCGGCAGGCGTGACGTGAAGCTCAGTCTCTGGATCGGCAGGCGTGACGTGAAGCTCTGGCTCGGCAGGCGTGACGTGAAGCTCTGGCTCGGCAGGCGTGACGTGAAGCTCTGGCTCGGCAGGCGTGACGTGAAGCTCTGGCTCGGCAGGCGTGACGTGAAGCTCTGGCTCGGCAGGCGTGACGTGAAGCTCTGGCTCGGCAGGCGTGACGTGAAGCTCTGGCTCGGCAGGCGTGACGTGAAGCTCTGGCTCGGCAGGCGTGACGTGAAGCTCTGGCTCGGCAGGCGTGACGTGAAGCTCTGGCTCGGCAGGCGTGACGTGAAGCTCTGGCTCGGCAGGCGTGACGTGAAGCTCTGGCTCGGCAGGCGTGACGTGAAGCTCTGGCTCGGCAGGCGTGACGTGAAGCTCTGGCTCGGCAGGCGTGACGTGAAGCTCTGGCTCGGCAGGCGTGACGTGAAGCTCTGGCTCGGCAGGCGTGACGTGAAGCTCTGGCTCGGCAGGCGTGACGTGAAGCTCTGGCTCGGCAGGCGTGACGTGAAGCTCTGGCTCGGCAGGCGTGACGTGGACAGTCTCTGGCTGTGCAGACGTGACGTGGACAGTCTCTGGCTGTGCAGACGTGACGTGGACAGTCTCTGGCTGTGCAGACGTGACGTGGACAGTCTCTGGCTGTGCAGACGTGACGTGGACAGTCTCTGGCTGTGCAGACGTGACGTGGACAGTCTCTGGCTGTGCAGACGTGACGTGGACAGTCTCTGGCTGTGCAGACGTGACGTGGACAGTCTCTGGATCGGCAGAAGTGACGTGAAGCGGCTCTGGCTGGACGGTCTCTGGCTGGACGGTCTCTGGCTGGACGGTCTCTGGCTGGACGGTCTCTGGCTGGACGGTCTCTGGCTGGACGGTCTCTGGCTGGACGGTCTCTGGCTGGACGGTCTCTGGCTGGACGGTCCTTGGAGGGGCTGCCATCTTGACAGATCGCACTGACATCATCGGAGGATCTGCCAGGCTCGATAGCAGTCTGTGGTATACCGATCTGGTGGCAGGCCTGATGTGAAGAGACCCAGACCTGGCAGGCATGACGTGAAGTGGCTCAGGTTCGGCAGGTACTGTGGGGTTGCAGGGTTCCGTGTCTGCCAAACCCACAGTAATGGTTGAGCCACATAGTAACAAGGCCAAATCAATATAGAACTCTAATGTCCATTGAGGATCGTGCAATGGCATGACTGACCTGAATGGCTCCGAAAGTCCACCTCTAAAGAATATAATAAGGCACAAAGAGTCCATTGAAGTTTCATTTGCCAGTTCAACAAAGTCTCTTACGTACTCCTCTATTGGCCGGTCTCCCTGACGAAGACACATAATCCGTGCTGCTGGATTCATCGTGGCGAAGTTTTCTGTCACGAAACTGCTCTGAGACAGGCAAGTTAAGATCCAAATGCAGCTTTATTTGTGGGCAATCCAAAGGCGTAATCCAAAGTACAGGCAATGGGTCAAAACACGGGTAGGCAGTACAAACAAAGAATCAAACAAACAAACAAAACAGGGAGGGACCAGAGGCAAAAGAGTAATCCAGGAAACAGGGCAAGAATCCAAAAACCAAAATACATGAAACCAGGTAAACGCTCAGAGATGCAGTGGGACACAAACAAAACTTCGCAGTGAGTGAATGAGAGAACAAGGTATAAATAGGCTGAGACTAACAGGGTAATGAGACACGGGTGAAATGCAATCAGTGAATGAGGTACAGGTGAATGTGATCAGTGATGGTGAGTCCGGGCAGTGAGTTATGGGAAATGTAGTTTGTGAGTGATCAAAGTCTATTGTGGAGCGCCCTCTGGTGGCTCTCGAGGGCACTCCAGCTGGTGATCGTTACACAAATGAATTACAAAAAGATTTTGGTTTCAATGTAAACCCATAGTCATAAAATAAAAACATAAAATGTATTTCACCTGCAGTCTTCAGTTTTGGATATTGAACAATGATTGAACATCCTCATTTTTAAATATTTGCTGGACTACTTTCTTTTGTGGAGTAAACTTGGTGCGAGGGACATTAATAAAAACTTATTGTAAAGTGTTACCAATGTAGCAATGTGAACAAATAGAATTACTTCTAGAATTACTAATAGAATTAGCTAAAGACATTTATAACGCCCTTAAAACATCACTAAGGTCAGTTATATTGTTACTTGGTTCTCACAGTTAAGTGCACGTTTAAGTCAGTTTGGTGCGCCTGGAAGGCTAAAATACACTAAAATAACAGCGATTTGAATCTATTGAGTACTCCTGCCCTGAGAGCAGCGCGTAATACACTAAATATAACAGTGGTTTGAATCTATTGAGTACTCCTGCCCTGAGAGCAGCGCGTAATACACTAAAATAACAGCGATTTGAATCTATTGAGTACTCCTGCCCTGAGAGCAGCGCGTAATACACTAAAATAACAGCAATTTGAATCTATTGCAGTACTCCTGACCTGAGAGCAGCGCGTAACACACTAAAATAACAGCGATGTGAATCTGTTTACATTTACATTTATTCATTTAGCTGACGCTTTTATCCAAAGCGACTTACAAGTGCTATACATGTCAGAGGTCGCACGCCTCTGGAGCAACTAGGGGTTAAGTGTCTTGCTCAGGGACACATTGGTGTCTCACAGTGGATTCGAACCCGGGTCTCTCATTCCACAGGCATGTGTCTTATCCACTGCCCCATCACCACCCCTGTATCTGTTGAGTACTCCTGCCCTGAGAGCAGCGCGTAATACACTAAAATAACCAACATGACATCATGACTTTGCGTAAACATACACGCCACTTTCAAATCAAGTGGCGTGTTATCTATACGCATTTTCAGCTATCCGCGTGTATGTCCACGCCGCGTGTATGTCTACGCTGCGTGTATGTCCACGCCGCGTGTATGTGTACGCCGCGTGTATGTCCACGCCGCGTGTATGTGTACGCCGTTAAATTTCCGAGCGAAACTAAGCTAAATGAATATCTACATCTGGGGAGCGATATTTTTTTCCCTAGGATGGTAGAGGAAGAGTCATAAATGCTAATAACCCAAGTGACGGGTAGGTTTAGGGACGTCGTTGGGGTAGGTCATATATTTATATATAGTAATGTAACGTTAAGTCAATGGCGTTGATAAACACGCTGAAAAGCGATTATGCGTGTTGATAGCACGCCAAAAATGGAAATACGAATTGGCGTGTCATACATACGCTATTTCATGAGATCAGTCTGAAAATAACAGCGATTTGAATCTATTGAGTACTCCTGCCCTGAGAGCAGCGCGTAATACACTAAAATAACAGCAATTTGAATCTATTGAGTACTCCTGCCCTGAGAGCAGCGCGTAATACACTAAAACAACAGCGATTTGAATCTATTGAGTACTCCTGCCCTGAGAGCAGCGCGTAATACACTAAAATAACAGTAATTTGAATCTATTGAGTTCTCCTGCCCTGAGAGCAGCGCGTAATACACTAAATATAACAGTGATTTGAATCTATTGAGTACTCCTGCCCTGAGAGCAGCGCGTAATACACTAAAATAACAGCGATTTGAATCTATTGAGTACTCCTGCCCTGAGAGCAGCGCGTAATACACTAAATATAACAGTGATTTGAATCTATTGAGTAATCCTGCCCTGAGAGCAGCGCGTAATACACTAAAATAACAGCGATTTGAATCTATTGAGTACTCCTGCCCTGAGAGCAGCGCGAAATATACACTAAAATAACAGCGATTTGAATCTATTGAGTACTCCTGCCCTGAGAGCAGCGCGTAATACACTAAAATAGCAGCGATTTGAATCTATTGCAGTACTCCTGCCCTGAGAGCAGCGCGAAATACACTAAAATAACAGCGATTTGAATCTATTGATTACTCCTGCCCTGAGAGCAGCGCGTAATACACTAAAACAACAGCGATTTGAATCTATTGAGTACTCCTGCCCTGAGAGCAGCGCGTAATACACTAAAATAACAGTAATTTGAATCTATTGAGTTCTCCTGCCCTGAGAGCAGCGCGTAACACACTAAAATAACAGCGATTTGAATCTATTGAGTACTCCTGCCCTGAGAGCAGCGCGTAATACACTAAATATAACAGTGATTTGAATCTATTGAGTACTCCTGCCCTGAGAGCAGCGCGTAATACACTAAAATAACAGCGATTTGAATCTATTGAGTACTCCTGCCCTGAGAGCAGCGCGTAATACACTAAAACAACAGTGATTTGAATCTATTGAGTACTCCTGCCCTGAGAGAGCGCGTAATAAACTAAAATAACAGTGATTTGAATCTATTGAGTACTTCTGCCCTGAGAGCAGTGCGTAATACAAATATAACAGAGATTTGAATCTGTACTCCTGCCCTGAGAGCAGCGCGTAATACACTAAATATAGTGATTTGAATCTATTGAGTACTCCTGCCCTGAGAACAGCGCGTAATACAGTAAATATAACCGTGATTTGAATATTTTGAGTATTCCTGCCCTGAGAGCAGCGCGTAATACACTAAATATAACATTTTAATATTTTGCGTACTCCTGCCCTGAGAGCAGCGCTAGGGCGGGAGATGTATCTTTTTGACCGTTGAAAACGAGTTTTGTTCTCGCATATCAATTTCACATGTTTTACACCAGTTACCCCATAAGCAGCTCTGTTGTTGTTGACTGATGTACTGTCGAATCAAAATGCATACAGCCACAATGTTTAGACGATGATTAGTTCTGTGCATTTTTAATGTTCACTAATTATCTTAGTAAACATTAGAGGATGTTGAATTTTAACAAAATATAATAGTAAATTCACTTACCTTGCAATAAATGGGTTCTCCCTCGAACATCTTTCTTGTATTCGGACTATTCCGCGCAATCCTTCCGCGCGCACATTCAAACGTATTGACCCTGCCCTTGCTTCAGTTTCATTGGTTGAATCTGTAAACCAATCATTTTCCTTTCTGCCCTCAGAACATGTTTGAGTAAATAAAACTCCCATCTGCATTTTTCTAGTTCATTTCAGCGATTAGTTCAGCGACTATACGAAATTAATAAACCGTGTAATCATAATAATGAGCCTTTAATTGCCTATAATACAATTAAAGCTTGCTACTTTATTCAATATCGTTACTGGCAAAGTAATGATTATGAATTTGTTGTGGGGGAAAAAAAGCAAGGAAACTCTCTAAAGTAACGTTTTAATCATTTATTGATAATGTTTTCTACAATTTACGTCGACTAAGCCTCTTCTAGTCGACTAACGATTAATCGAATATTAGGGGGCATCCCTCCATTCCCCACTTCACTGACCAATCAAATTAAGACAAAAAGCCCATAAAGAAGTTTGTTTTCACCGTGAAGTTCCAAATTTGAAAATGCACTAAGCAAGCCAAGAGCCAAGGCAACAGTGGCAGGGAACCAAAACTCCATCAGGCGACAGAATGGAGGAAAAAAAACCTTGGGAGAAACCAGGCTCAGTCGGAGGGCCAGTTCTCCTCTGGCCAACGAACGAACAGTGTACGACTATGATTCAAGCAGCATTACAGGTCAGAAGTCAGAAGTCAGATTTGATCAGAACATTCAGAATATTATCCAGTTCCATCTGGTTGGAATTTGGAGTCATAACATCGGTATAACGTCGGTATTGCGTGATTTTTTCACATAGCAGCAAAATAGACTTAAAATACTCTGTCATTTTTTGTCATACACACTTAAGAAATATGAAAAAATTAACTGTTAAACGTCTACTTTTTATGGCAAATGATCTGAGACAAGCCATGCAAACTGTTAATGCCCCCATATCAGCTGGATAAAACACATTTTAGTTTAACAAGAATCATGGACTTTACCTCGTCTTGCTGCGCTCTGGGGAATAATACTATCGTCCTAATCCTGGAACAATTTACCTCAGAAGTCCTGGTAGTTTCATTCCGAGGAGCAACGAATCAAGCTGATGTAGTAAGTTATTTATTCTTAAGAGCTTTGTTATAATCGCGATATTGATAGTGTCTGTAAATCGCAAAAAGACTGTTTAAATATGAATTGTGTGTCTGTGTGTGAATGATGAATGAAAGGCACAGACGCGCGTGCTGTTCTTTACAGCTGTACAGCGCGCATCTCACACTCGCATAAACACAATATGTTACAGACTAAATATGAATATTTAGACAAGATTTCATTGATTAGTTTTGGATGGATTATAAGTTTTTTTTACTGTAAAAACAGACTACTGCCACATTAAATAAGCTTTTGTTCACCAATTTCAACTCATATGTTACCCTTGAAATACGTATACTTTATACAAAGAAAGATTACACTTGAAATATTGTTAAAATTGTAAAAAAAAATTGTTGTGTTTTATTAGTGACAAATTTGGGGAGAGGATACATATTCCAAAACTTTCTGAAAATACAGTATGAGAATTAACTGCACAATTACTAGAAATGTTTACCTTGGATATTATTGTACAATTTGCATGCATACAAAATATGTGGATAAAGACAAATGTTTTTCAAGTTGTTTCCAACTCTAACTTTGAATCAATTCTGTAGAATATATATATTCTTCAGAATTGGTTCAAAGTTAGAGTTGGAAACATCTTGAAAAACATTTGTCTTTTTCCACTGGGTACCACAAGAAAGTGTGAGGACAATATATATATATATATATATATATATATATATATATATATATATATATATATATATATATGTATGCATTACAGACTTTGAATCATTTGCTCCTTTTTCCCGCTCTTGAAGATGCATCAACGTTGCCTAGCAAAAATTTATTGTAGTTGTTTAGTCTATTGCAAAGCTGAAATCTATCTTTAGCTTCGAGCTAAAACCAAATTGAAAAGAGAATATCAGAACAATGTCAGCAAGAAGACTGACAGAGAGGCTTTAGCCATGCTTCAGAGTCCCGATGAGTCTGATGAGGAGCAGGTTATAGTGATGTCTCCTGGTCTCTTGAAAGTTTCTCTGACACTGGCTCTGAGAGTGATTCAGAGATAATTCCCCTGTATAAAAAAAGCCGGCTGGACACCTCCAATTCTGCATCTGCTCTCATATGTTAGGCTTCGATCTTTATGCGATCTTTTGAGTTTCTTAGCCCATACCATTAGCCCTGATAAAATTGATATTTCATGAAATAAAACAAACTAATTAGGCTATAATTTCTTAATCAAGGATAAATACATTTGTTTTAATTTTACAAAGAAAATAATAGAACATTTATATGTTTCGACTTTGTATCTGTAATTACAATAGCTGTTCTGTGGTTATTGATTAACTAATACATTTTCACATACATAATAATTTAAATGTAGCGTTCTGGTGTTTATTATTACCTATCCTAACATTACAGATCCATTTATTCTTAGATTTGATATAGCTTATTAAAATTATAGGCAAATAATGAATGACCGGTCAGAATGACTGCTACAGTATGGCCATTCTAGTAGTTATAGAATTCTGGTAGTTCTTGTTTTATTGAGTGACGACGGAGGACAAAAAACTATAGCCGCATTCTGTCTAGCGAAACTTCCTTCCCTTCGCAGCAGTACGCTGTCAATTCTCCCTAAAACTCAAACTTAACGACAGAATCAGCACGATCGGTGATTGTTGTAAAATCCAGTCTAGCTGTTGCTAAATTTTGGGACGTGTTTAATCATAAAAAGAGCTATTAAAAGCACAAAAATCTGCGCAAGAGATGCGGTTCCCAAGGCGGCGCATGCTCTGAAACTATGGAGTTAATTTTGTGCCATAATTAAACAAACAAATCCATCATTTTGCAAACAAACCCGATCTGCTTTGCAAAGGAAAACTCGACTCGCAAACAAACAGAAAGCAATGTGCAAGTACAAAGGTCAATTTGAGCGAAAATGCAGTGGAGTAAGACATATGCATTGTGTTTTGCAAATATAAATAAATGAGCCTAGATAATATTTCACAAATAAATACAAACCATCCTACAAATTGAATGTAATCTTTGAAAAAATACCAAATCTAGTGGATACAAATGCATCTGTTATGATTGTGGCTTTTTATGAGATCTCGGCTCGATTTTCTCACAAATGAGTCCAGGCAGAAACACACCTGTTCACCACTCATTTTCCTCAGCTGTAGGCAAAGGCAAGCGTGCATTTCAAATCAGTGCTTTTCCCGAGAGACTAGTGCTAAATTAATCCCCTATCTTAGCGCCATCTACTGTTTTAGAACTGCATTTGTGAGAAAATCTGCCTGGACGCATTTGTGAGAAAATCTGATTTTCTCACAAATGCAGTTGAGCAACTTCCTCTTCTAAAACAGTAGATGGCACTAAAATAGGGGATTAATTTAGCACTAGTCTCCCGGGAGAAGCACTGATTTGAAATGCGCGCTTGCCTTTGCCTAGCCAATGAGTGTTTGGAAAGTTTGTGTTGTTCGTCAAAATAATCTTTAAATATTTGCAATAATAGTTTATTGATTGTGAGGGGAAGATGGGGTGTACACATGTACGAGGAGACATTGTTTTCCATGTTGTGCTTCATTTCAGGCATGTCTTCAGACTAGAGAGTGTCTAAATAGTGTAGAGACAACACTCTATTCCCTGTGCTCAATCAAGTTTATCAACACCAGAGAATTTCAGCTGCTGTTTTTCATCCCATCTGGCTGTCTCTATATACAGCAGGCTACTGCTATGCTGTTCTCTATTCTGCATGGATGTACCCATATGTGTTTTGTACTTTCAGCCTTTGCTGAAATCTTCTCTATACTGACTGGCTAAAGGAATCAGAGATCAGAGTCTTGTTGGCCAGTCTTTGAAATCTGGTGTTAATGATCTGCTCATGATATTAATTGTTTACTGTAATGATGTTTCAATGTGTAGGCCCATTCTGAAAAACTGGGATGTGGCTCACTTGCATAAAAAGTGTCCATGATATAGAAAACCAAAGTTTAGTAAAAAAATTTAATAAATGGTCAAATACATATTATATAGAAATATACTGTTTGTGTTTGCGATGATGATGAACTCAGATCTGAGGGGAGACTAGATCCAAGTACAGAATAATAAATAAATAAATAAATAAATAAATAAATAAATAAAAGGCTGGAAAGAACTAAAAAATAGGAAAGACAGCCGAGATCTACAAAGTACAAATAATATTTATATATATACAGGGGATAACATGAAACAAGGAACATCTGGGAACAATCAAGGAACTAATTATTAAAGAAACTATAAACAGACTACTAGACTAGGACAGGAAAAAGAAACCAAATCGTCAACATGATCAGTCCAGAGCAAAACACAGTCTCCATACTGTGGTCTACTATTTTCAGTAGATTTTAGAACCCATTGTGCTTTGGAGGAGGATTCGGTTCAGAACTCCAAACACAAATAAAAATGGTAAAATATAAATACATAAATAAAAACTACAAACATGGCGGATGTGCATGACCAAGGCTTAGATAAAGAGATTTGAGTGACTAATAATGAATATCTAACCTGAAAAAAAGGTGTGTATATATATATATTTAATCTTATCCGTGTTATCTTTCATCTGCAACTAAAATGTGAACTTTTTAAAGGGCACCTATTATGGATTTTTGAAAATGACCTTTCATGTAGTGTGTAATATAGCTCTAAGTGAATGAAAACATCCTGGAAAGTTTTAAATCTGAAAGTTCACCGTATATAAAGTTATTGTCTTTCAAAAGTAAGAGTCGACTCAATGAAAGTCAATGAAATGAATTGTTTTTCAAAAGAGTCATAAGCCGACGAAACATTAGCCTGCCCACTTATTGCGTGCGCAGACACCAGGGAAACATAAACCTCAAACCGGCAGCTGATCCTGTGGATACTGGATAGCATCATGTCGAGGAGACGCTGTGCTCTACATTGTGACAGTAAAGACATTTCTTTTCCACTGGCCAAGGACGAGCATTTTAAGAATCTGTGGTTAAAATGAATCTTTACGATGATACTACAGCAGTATAATCATAAACTTTTCCTGTTACCTTTATTTTACTGACGACTGCTTCTCAAATATCGGAGTCAGCTAATCAGCTGTGGGCCACTATTACATAAAACTGTCTATTAATGCAGATTGTCTGTTGTTCTCACTACTTTGAGGAAATATTAAGCATGAAGCAAGATTTGTTTTAGCAATGTTTATGTTACATCAGTCATTCACGCTAGAGCTCGGCTAATGTATACATTGCATAGCCTACATGCACTGTTATTGATACAGTTTCAATGTGTTCACCACAATATATTAGAAACATACTCTGTAAATAAATTAGTACAAGTAAAATAATCGGTTGATGGGCATGCACTTGTTAATCCTGATGGTGAGGAATAGCAACATCTCATAATGTAAGTTACCTCAAACTGAGTAGTGAATCACTGAAACGTCCTGCTCGAGTCGTCCTTGCAATGGAGGTTCGGGTTAATTAATGGTTCTTCTTCTAGTGTTTCATCATCGGACTTGCACTCGGATTGATATGGTAAAATTGACGTCATTGTCCGTTACTGTGTTTAGTTTACGGTGTAGGAAGCCTCAGGACACGCAGAGCTGTTGAATTTTTGTTTTCGACGCGTGATGTACGCGGTAAAGCAATCACAACAGACTGAGCTATCTGGCCAATCAGAGCGGAGTAGCTCGCGGAAAGGAGGGATTTAGAGAGATTGATTCATTTGCCGAGTCGTTTGAGAATAATTGAAAATCTGGTTATGTGCAAATGTATATTATGAGAAAATTAAACAGTTTTTTGACGTTTGATGTAAACCTGTTGTAGGAGATTCCAAAACCACATTAGGAAACTTTAAAATATCATAATAAGGGCCCTTTAAAAGATCCATTTGGCCATTAAAGGATTAGTTCACAAAAAAAAAAAAGAAAGAAATTAAGGTTTTTGATGAAAAGATTCCAGGATTTTTCTCCATATAATCGACTTCATAGGACCCCAAACGGTTCAAAGTCCAAATGACAGTTTCAGTGCAGCTTCAAATGGTTTTAAACGATATCAGACGATGAATAAGGGTCTTATCTAGCGAAACGATCGGTCATTTAAAAAATAAATAAAAAAGTTTTAAGTTTTATAAGCACAAGCACAAATGCTTGCCTTGCTCTTTTCTGTGATTCGCGTTCATGTAATACGCAATTACGTACCGAGTCAAATGTCTTTGTGTCAGTTTATCGTTTAAAATGCCCATTTCGTGTGCGTATGCTGGATGTTTTAATATTAAAAAGGCTAAAAGAAAATTTTCGTCAGGACAGAAGGGTAACCGCAGAAGCGCAACATGACATTTCACAACCAGAATTTTTCACGTTTGTTTTATGTTTTGTTTATGTTCAAGTTTTTTATGACTTTCATTTTGTATATTGTAATAGTCATGGTTCCTGTCTTGTGTCATGTGACTCCCTCTTTTCCTCATGTGATCCAGTTATGTGACCTCTGTTTCCCACTTGTTTATGTGTCATAAGGTGTGTTCGAGTTTAACTATATTAGGCTTTCACCATCAGGCAAGATCTGCCGTTTGCAGTCAGGGAGTTAAAAAAACAGAGACATGAATCAGACACTTTCTGTTTCCCGTAGTGACGCTTGCAAGGTGTTTGCGTACTTTATCATATATGAAGTGGATTAGATGCAATATCTGTCAAATACACAGAGGTTTCAGATGTTTTCATGAAGAAACAGAAATACTTTTCATTCAATACTTGATGTACGGTTTAATACAAAGCCTGCCATGTGTACTATAATAAAGATGATCGTTGTCTTTTGTGAATCCGGCCAATCGTGAAACAGCTGTGTTGTTAATAGAGCTTGTGCTGCCGATTTGGGGCAACTGCAGCGCCTGACCCAGGATGCTGGTCTCGTCTTGCTCTCGTGGTAGTTTGTTGGCACACGAGATCGTGATGCGGCAGTGGCGCCGATCAAATTCTGCAAAACCAGAATGCATTGTGATTGTCAGGCACCAGTCAGTCTGTCAGCTAAACATTGTGATGTCTGTCATATGTCTGTCACGATGATATCGTCCATCGGCCCAACCCTAGTAGGAATACTAATGCAATGGCATGAACAGATACATAAATTGTAAGGCTAGCTAAACAACTGGAATGATCTTGAAAACATATTGCAGGAGGCAGAGAAAAACAGCCACATGAGGTAGCTAGCATCTGCCTTATGTGGTAAATAAAGTTATGCTAGCTTATTTAGCATCTAACTTATCAGCATTGCTACTAGATGAATACATTTCTATGTGATATTTGCAATTTAAACATTTATTAAATATATTTCCCCATAATATCATCAAAACTTACTTCACTTAGTTAAGTGCACAGGCTCAAATGTGTGCCTTCAATAGTCTTGTGCTTTGGGCTTCTGTACATGTGATGGAGGCATGCACAGTGCCAGTAGTCTCAATAGCCATGCAGTAAGCAGTGTGCATGTGATTGAGGAATGGCATGGATATTCAAGTGTATTTGAATGGCATCTGTTTGTTTTAGTCAAGATTATGCTAAAATATACTTTCCTCAACTATATTTAAGTTCCCTATGAAGAGCCAACCCTCAACTTTGAAAATTCCCACTTTATTCCCATTTATTCCCATAAATTCCTGTTAATTCCCTTAAATTCCCATTAAACACAGGCTGCCCACTGCTCCGGGTGTGCAGTGTTTGTGGGTTACCATACTTGGCAATCACGTGTCACTTTCACTTTAACTCTACATGACTGGTTTTATGTACAACCATATTTTAAATATTAAGCAGTCAAGCTGTTTTGTAAGAAAAATACTTAATTTACTTAATTACTTAGTTGTAAAAGCGTCATTATTGAAATTCTTAAAAATAAAGACTGTCACTTGTTTTAGACTTTATGCAACCAAACAAACATAAAAAATAATTTTAATCTAGAACTTAAACATGGTCATCATAAAATAAGTCATTGTATTTGTGAATTTTCATGTATTTTTTAAAACATTAACAGACAGGTCAAACATGCTGTCTCAGGGGTCATGCTTTAGGGTGGTTCATGTCTATTGTGGTCATGGCCCTGGAATGAACAACTATTTTTAGGTTTCTCTCTTGAGTGCCTTCTAGTTCTTCACATAGTTAGCATTAAAATGTTGCTTACCATGAAGGCCAAGGGCTTACAACTACTGTCAGCATAGGTAATGCTCAAAGAACAGGCAAAATGGAGAGTAGCCTGTTCTCTGATGATGGCTCAGATGTACAGTATATACACATCACATTTAATCATTTAGCCAACGCTTTTATCCAAAGCGACTTACAAATGAGGAGAGAAATAGAAGCAACCAAGCCAACAATAGGGAAACAATATAAAAGTGCTGTGACTAGTCCCAGATAGTCTAGCACAGTACTAGACTTGTCTGAGTTTGAAGTGTTGACGAAAAAGATGCGTCTTCAGCCATTTCATGAAAATTCTGCACAGGTTGAGTTAGGCAGGTCATTCCACCAGCTTGGTACAGTCAGGATAAAGGTTTGTGAAAGTGATTTTGTTTCTCTTTGGTATGGCACCACAAGGCGCTGTTCGCTTGCTATACGCAATATCACACAAGTAACTGTGCAATGTTTGTATACTTTCTACAACACATCGTTGTGACAGAAGACGTGACACAGAAGTGATTACTCTAAGCACTGCGTATTGCATGTTCCTTCGTCTTGTTTGTTTTTTTTTTGTTTTTTTTTTCCACCATGAACAATCCTGCTTTTTTTCACACAGGACCATCCTGGTGGTGGTGGGGAGGATGGAGGTGAATGTTGGCGTCAGCTTCTGCAAACTCAGACATGTGTAAGTACCGATCTTTTATACGACGAGTATTAGAACATGATTGATTAGATGAGAAAGTAATAAGTGATGTAACAATTGAGTCTTCCTGGCAGAACTTACGCAAAAGCTTCCAGTTCTGCCCTACAAAGGCAAAAGACCTTAAAGGTACAATATGTAAGAATTTTGTATTGCAATATCCAAAAATCACTTGGACAGTGTGATATATTTCCTGTAGTTGTGTACTTACAATATCCCAAAAGTCTTCAAAGATTTTTTATTTCAGAGAAATTCCAATTTTAAACGCGAACCTGTGATAAACGCTGATGGCGTTCACATGCGCATTAAGAATTGATTCTATGATTCTATAGTAATGTGCGTTTGAATATACACGCGCAGGTTTGTAATTCCTACAAAACCATGCCTGAACAAACTACTTGTCTTGTCTATAAATTTGATACAGAATTTTGTTTTATTTTATCACTTCGGGTAGGTACGCGAAACGAAATTCACAACGCTTTATCTGTAGAGTGGGAAAGGGATCCTCCATAGGGAGAGGCTAGTTGGCACTTCAGCACTGCATTGTCATCGGGTCCAGGCGAAGCTCCTCATCAGATCTGGATACGGCCTGGATCCGGCAGGCTGCGGGAAAACCTTGGGATAAACAAAGACACTCAAATTAGCGTAGATGCCATTCTTCTTATGATGTAACGAGTACATCAGGATTTAAGGGAAGTGTTCCCAGTTCCGGCTGACCTAATCTATGCAGCCTAACATTGAATTATAGAAGTCTAATGTATTATGTGTATGCTAGGGCAAAGAGATGTGTCTTTAATCGAGCTTTGAACTGACAGAGTGTGTCTGCTTCCCGGACAATGGTCGGAAGACTATTCCAAAGTTTTGGTGCTAAATAGGTAAAGGATCTACTGCCAGCAGTCGATTTTGATATTCTAGGTATTATTAACTGGCCGAAATTTTGAGATCGCAATAGACGTGAAGGACTATAATGCGTTAAGAGCTCGCTCAAGTACTGCGGAGCTAAACCATTTAGTGCTTTGCAAGTAATCAACAATATTTTAAAATTTATACAATGTTTAATAGGCAGCCAATGCAGTGTTGACAGAACCGGGCTAATATGGTCATATTTCCTGGTTCTGGTAAGAACTCGAGCTGCTGCGTTTTGTACTAGCTGAAGTTTGTTTATTAAGGCGAGACACTGCAGGTGAATAGGGTAAAAAATTTAACTTACAGATATCATCATGAAACTTTACCAGTTGATTACTCACATGAATAGGAGAAAAAAATGTATTGCAAGTTTTCTGTAATTTTATGTTTAAATATGCTAATCAGGCTATATCTAATTAAATATGCGCTAATTTGCATATATTTTGAAGTGACAAATCTGACCATTGAAAAAAACAAGGTTCAAAATTATTTTTGCATTTTGTTGATATATTCAATGAAAAGACATTTTCAGAGGGGATTATTAATATCTCCTTTTGTTACCCTGTAAATCAGAAAATACTGGCAATAGCCTTAAAAAATTTATTTCTGCACTATTTTTAGGCATAAAATGTCATATAAATCAGGCCAAGAATGATATATCAACAAATCCCTCTGAACAAACCTTCACAATATAGTCAGGAATACAGCTGTAAAGTTTGGTGTATGTAGGTGCTACAGACGTGAAAAATCGTCACTAGGAGTGTGAGAAAAAACTCATTTTGAGAAAACGGCCTTTAAAGATTTTTTATGGCAAAATTCCACTAATTTCTATTGAAAGACATAAATTACAGACAAAATATGCTTTAGGTCCAAGTAAAATCCATGTATCACACTGTTTAACATCCAAAACTCATTACTGCTTCATCTATCACTGATCATAACATCCAAAACAACACATCAACAGTCCATCACACAGGTGGAATAACAAAAACTAACTTTATCACACCTATAGACGTCACAGAAACATCACGTTGCGCTTCTGAAGATGACTGCAGAGTCAGCAGTCGAAACTGTCAAGGTATGACAACAAACTTTAAACCTATCGTATAAGAAAAAATCACTTATAAATACAAATAGTAGGCTAAATGAACTCATATCTTTCCACATTTTGAACTACCACGGAAATGTCAGAGCGCGTCACGTGGCGATTCTGAACGAATCACGTTGTCAGAAATTGCCATCAGCCAATGAGATTGCGCATTTCGAGTAAATGGCCCATTTTACTTTCATGATTCGTTGTTGATAAATAAGAAATGACCATATTTGGATCCGACAGCATTGAAGAGGAGAGAGAGAGCTTTCCAACGGTATATCTGATGACAGGGAGCAGACAGCGATCGCGGAGCAACGGGATGATTTAGAACGCCAACTTTTGATGAATTTAGGCGAAATCTACACATGCAAACAGACAAAGTGTAGTAAAATAAAGACCTAAATGTGTATTTTGGACTTTTTTTCAGCACAAGTCTGAAAGAAGACATGTTATTGAAGACAATTAGCCCAAAATCTCAAAATTGACCAATGAAAAAAAAACAATGTTTTTGCCTGCCGTGTCTCGCCTTAAGCGTGCAGGGCAACCACCCAGTAGAGCATTACAATAATCTAGTCTTGATGTCATGAACGCATGAACTAATTGTTCTGCATTTGTCAATGAGAGCATATGACGTAATTTAGATATATTTTTTAAGATGGAAAAATGCGGTTTTACAGATACTAGATACGTGACTTTCAAATGAAAGATTGGCATCAAAGAGCACACCCAGGTTCCTAACCAACGACGAAGACTAAACAGAGCAGCCATCAAGTGTTAGACAGTATTCTAGGTTATTACGTTTGGACGTTTTTTGTCCAATAATCAGAATCTCTGTTTTTTTCAGAATTTAGTAGTAAGAAATTACTAGTCATCCAATTTTTTATATCAGCTATGCATTTCGTTAATTTTGTGAATTGGTAAGTTTCGTTAGCCTGACTACGTCAGACTTCCTACTTCCGCTAATTTCATTTCGCTCCTGTAGTCAGTCTGAGATAGCAGCCTATCTTTCAGTTTTCCACCGGCCTGAAAACAGCCGGGCCAATCAACGAACAGAGGGCGGGCTGAAAGCCGTGACGTAGTCGCTAAGCGCCGAGTTTAAGATTAGGTCAGGGAAATCGAAAACGACCGCGGATATGGAGACGCGGATGCAATTCGCTCTGTTGTGGAGAATATTCCCGGCATTAGCAAACTGAAGCCAGAACAAGAAGAGTGTGTATTAAACATTTTGAATGGAGGTGATGTTGTGGCCCTACTCCCTTTGGGAAAAGTTTAATTGATCAACTATTACCGATCGTCAGCGAGAAACTGGGGAGCCTTTTGACAGGTCAGTGTCTCCTTTCTTTTCCAGGTCTTAAATACCGTAAAACTTCAAATAATAGCCCGGGCTCTTATTTGCCCAAATCGTCGAACTGCACCGGCTTGTATTTGAGACAGGCTTCTATGAGACAGGCCTTTATAATTTAGTGTTGAGATGTTGTTCCTAGAGTCTCTAATCTCTAAAAATCTCCAAATGCTCCACGTGAAACCGCGGTCTTCTGACCTTTTACTATCTTGTCGATTGATTTTGATTAATATGTGCGAGGGAGAGAGAGTAAGACAGCGCTCGTGTTGTTTGAAGACGTGAGAGTGCGCGCGGGCGCGGCCGGGGCTCTCTCTCTCTCTCTCTCTCTCTCTCTCTCTCGCAGCAGTCATTCTATTACATCACTCACCGATCAAAAAAGTTGTTTACAGCCATGTTCACTCCGGTATTTCGCTCGCATCATTAAGTGTTTACAGTGGAAGTTCGAGCATAGATTTGAGTTCGATGCATGCTGTCTGTGGTTCGATGCGGCTGTGTCGGCGCATAACATACGTCATAAATAAACTTATCTGATTGGCTTACGGGTAACCAATGATTTTAAACTTCGGAAATCGCCCCCTAGCGAGAGAGAAAACACTTCTCTATTATGCTATGCCAGACTCTGTCTACGAAGTCTATCGATAAGACATCTCTTCATTTACTGCTACAAACTGATAACGGTCAGATAAGTATGATTTAAACCATGCTAGTGCAATTCCACTAATGCCAACATAGTTTTCTAGTCTATTTAAAAGAATTTTGTGTTCAATTGTGTCAAATGCAGCACTAAGTTCAAGTAACACTAATAGAGATATACAACCACGATCGGATGATAGAAGCAAATCATTTGTGACTCTAACGAGAGCTGTCTCGGTACTATGGTACGGTCTAAATCCGGACTGAAAATCCTCGCAGATATCATTTCTTTAGAGAAAGGAACACAGTTGTGATGATACTGTTTTTTCTAATATCTTTGACAGAAAAGGTAGATTCGAGATTGGCCTGTAATTGACTAATTTTGCATGATCAAGTTGCGGTTTTTTAACAAGCGGTTTTATCATAGCCAGCTTAAAGGTTTTTGGTACGTATCCTAGAGACAAAGACGAATTAATGATATTAAGAAGGGGATCTATGACATCTGGAAGCATCTCCTTCAGTAGCTTAGTCGGTATAGGGTCTAACATACAAGTTGTCGATTTAGATGAATTAACGAGTTTGCAAAATTCTTCCTCTCCTATAGCAACAAACGAATAAAATGTTTCCTCATGGAGCCTACAATGCATTCCCTGATCCGATACTGTAGTAGACGGTTGCATAGTTAAAATTTTGTCCCTGATATTATCAATCTTAGAAGTGAAGAAGTTCATAAAGTCATTACTGCTGTGTTGCTTGGACACTTCTGGGCTTGAAGCTTTCTTTTTCATTATTTTTTTAAAATTTTCAATTTCGTCATTTTTAGTTCCAAAAATTTAATCGTTTGGTTTTAGCCAGGTTTCTGTCAAACAAAGCACATCTAGATTATAATCTGAAATCATATCATTAACTATGAGTAATTTTGAAGTAAGGGATCGAATATTCAGCAACCCAAGCTTTATCATTTGCTCCTCTGTATTATATCTGTTTTTTATTTGTTGAACATCAATTAAATTTTTAACCTGACGTTTTTTGGATTTCCAAATTTGGGGAACAGACACAGTCTCTATATGATGATAACAAAAGAACTACAAAGAGACTACAAACAGACACATGAAACTAAGGCATGAAACACAAAAATTCAATCCAATCCTCTTTATTTCTATAGCACATTTTACAAACACAAAGTTACCAAAGTGCTGCACAGAAGACTCAAACATACAAAACAATTAATATAACATTTTATAAAAACAAAATAAGAGTATCAGAGGACCACACAACTCACGCGGAGTTAAAAGCCAAAGAATAAAAATGTGTCTTTAGACAAGACTTAAAACACTCAACTGTAGGGGCTGTTCGGACATGGAGGGGGGCAGAGTGTTCCAGAGTTCCAAAAAAGGTCCTTAAACAAAAAACACAATGACAGTTGTCACAACTCTGTGTTGTAGATTGTACACGAACAGGATGATGAAGATGAAAGGCAGTCTTTAAGAATTCCACACATAAATAATCCATACAAGGAGAGCAATATACAACACAACTAGACACAGACAAGACCCAACAGCAATGAACAGAAACAGAGGAAATTAAGCTCACAAGCAAACATGGCTAATTAAATGACACACACCTCAACTAAATGACTAATCTAAAAACTAATCTAAAACCATAACAACAAACTCAACTATGGAAATGGTGCAAACTGAAAACAAAGTCCAATCTAAGAGAGAGTGTGGCAGTATGCCCCCTCCCGGAAGGCCAGCAGATGGATGGAGGCCTATGCTGGAGGATGAAGTACCAGGAAAAGTCTAGGGTGGTGGAGTGATCCAACATGACCTTGAACAAAGAAGGGCAGATGGTACCCCAGTGCACAGCCAGGGCTGGGCTCCACAGTGGATTCGCTGGAGGAGCAGCCATGTCTTGGATAAAGACAACCAGACCAACTGGTTGGATTAGGATTAACACATGGAGGTATCAGCGACGCTGGAGATGGAGCCCACAGCATAGCCGGAGAGCCGATGAAGCGGAGAGACACATGACCTAGGCGGCCGCAACGGAGCGGCAGCGACAACCCCCTGAGGTGGAAGCAGGGATCCGGGGGGCAGAGGTTGACCTGGAGCGACTAAGAGTAGAGGTGGAGCCTGAGGGAGGGTGGAGCTAGTCGCAGCCAAATGAGTGAAGGGCCGGAGGGCAGCATAGGGCCTGCAAGTCCGTGGCGAAGGGAGTGTGATGCCCAACCCAGGTGGAGCCGACGTACCAAGGGTACCCAGCGAGGCCGAATTTTTTTGGGCACCCAATGGTCACTGCTGGAGTCGATGGAGGAAGGAGTGTAGTTGCTGGAGCCAGGGCGACAGGTCAAGATGGAATGAAGCTCTCTGAGGCCAGAGGCGGAGCCACAAGCTCCTCACAGCCGAGAGGAGATAGAGCCCAGAAGGTGGATCCTGAGGTGTATCCATGCCACTGAGAGGAGGCTGAGGTGGTACAGAGGGGCTGATGGGAGACTGATGGAAAATGCAAAAACTAACAAAAAACAAAGCATTCCAAATGGCAAATTCGAGAGGTGCTGGGAGATAAAGACTGGGCGGAAGATGAAGAATCACATTTGGGCATAATGAAGGGACACAGGAAATTCATCTCTCCACACACATCTATGCTGTCCATTAAATCCAGCCGGGTCTCACTCTCTGTGACGGGAGGGTGGGCAGGGCTCACTTTTTCCCCCTTGTACTCAACAAGGACCACGGCGATGGATGGTGCAAACGTCAAACGGCTTTCCTCAGGCTCTGATGTGATGTCAGGCTCCTCCTGGTGTGGGCACTTACATCGCGGTTGAGGTGCTCTCTCCATTTGCTCATGCTGTTGTCCTCGCAGCTGGGTGATACTGGGCTATGAGTGGGGCTAGCATCATCTGCAGCTGGTCCGACAGTTAGTGATGATCCACAGGTCACCAGCACCCACTCCACAAGGCAAGCTCCCCAGAGGGCCTTCCCCCAGACAACTCTGCCGTGCAAAGGCAAAAGGCTGTAACTTTGTTTTTGGTCGAAAATTAGTTATTGATATTTTTGGCACATTCAAGACCTCCTTTATCATGTGGATAAATATCTTGAGTCAATTTTGTTGTTTTTTCAAGAAAATAAGGGGTTAACTGTAACTTCCAAAAGCCCATGAGAAACCAAAGCAGAACACCGTAACACTAGTTACCGCTCTTTGGCTTAGTTTTAGAACCAACCAGTTATGCCAATGTGTACCAATTGAAGATACTCTTTACCACTATGGAGGTATTGTATCATGTCTAATGTATTATAATCCCATCAGAATGCAACCAAAGTACAGGATAGCAGATGGCAATAAGTAATTGTAAATCATTCAAAATAAATGCCATGATCACTAAATTTTAAACATGTGTTGCCATAATGATTTTGTAAATGGGGATCAGCAAATATTGATAATGTGGAAATTACTGCCTTTTGCCCTGGCATGACTCTTTTACATTTTGCAGACAATACAAAGGCAGAGTACAGTAACTTACAGTACAGTCAAAAGTCAAGTTTGAGCTCAAGATTTTTTATGTACATAATTTTCATTACTTAAACATTTAATTGGCAGATTTCCAGTGTCCTACCTATAATTACTTTGGATGGACAACTACAAATATTTAAAGCTATTTATCTCAGTTCCACACTCTAGCGAGTTAAAGGTACAATATGTAAAAAATAATTTTTTAAAAATCGCCGCTAGGGGTCGCTAACCTCTTACAATAACAAAGGCGTAGGTTTATGACGCAGTGATAAGCTGAATGATGGGACTTGCTGTAAAGCTGATGGATCTAATAATGTTTATGGATGAGTGAAAACATTCATGTTTTTTAACATTATAGTGGTATGAAGCAGGTTGCGATTGCTAATAAGAGACAGATATCACATGCGAGTCCCGCAGATATAAATGAATAAGGACATTTCATTCTACAGAACTACCCGCAAGTGCTGAATTACTCACACGGTTCAGTTTATTAGACTAATTAAACTTGTGAGGTAACGAAGCGCTGTTTCACTTGGGGCGCTGTTTCACTTGGTCTAACGTTACACTATCATACTAAACAGCATTTGAGTGTGTTGAAAGTTATGATGATATTCTATGTGTTAGTTTGTTTGCTATATGAAACTAGCAGTAAGCTAACATTAGATCAACATTAGAACAACATACTGATCATATTCTAACATTTCATCATGTTGAGCTATATAACATTGATTTGTTTTATGTACATTTGCTCACCTGTCTAATAAAGTATGTGCAAGAGCAGTGTTGCTCCAAGTTAGTCACAGACGTGGAAACACCTTGAAAACGCCACGCTGATATTAATTTAATTAATTAACCAATCTTTAATACCATTGATCAGCCCTACCAAACGTGGAGGTTGAACATTGTTTTGTTGTTTTGATTGATACTGTAAAGCTGCTTTGGTGCAATCTATGTTGTGAAAAGCGCTATATAAATATACTTGACTTGACTTGACATTACTTTAAATGAGTCAACCCCACAAGATTACTGTTATAAACATGAACCTCATCTGAAAGGCAAAGGGGGAGGTGTTGCTGTAATTTATAGTAATATTTTCAAAACCATTAAGAAATCTAGTTTTAAATATACTTCTTTTGAAGTGTTGGTGCTTAATGTAAAAATACATAGTGTAAACGATAAATCACGTTTGAAAATTCTGCTGGCTACTATATACAGGCCACCAGGGCACCATAAAGATTTTATCAAAGAATTTGAAGACTTTCTATCAGAATTAGTATTGGCTGTAGATAAAGTAGTAATAGTTGGTGATTTTAATATACATGTAGATAATGAAAACGGTGCATTGGGATTGGCATTTAAAGACATTGTAAACTCAATTGGAGTTAGACAACACGTGTCAGGACCTACTCATTGTCGTAATCATACTCTAGATCTAATACTATCACATGGAATAGCTGTTGATGCCGTTGAAATTCTGCAGCAGAGCAATGACATCTCAGATCATTATCTAGTCTCATGTAAATTACATTTAGCCAAGGCTGCAAAGCCGACTCCGTGTTATAAATATTGTAAGGCTGGAAATTTGAAGAACTGGTTAAAGAATGACCAGTGGTCTATGAAACAAAGAATCTTGTGGGAAAATTAACATTTGACACCCTCCCCCTCTTCCTTTGGGACAAGTCTCACTTCATCTGCATTCTCTCTCTCTCAGTAACACTTAACTCACACAAGAATATATATGGTTTTAATGTGAATGATTAAGTATTGTGTTTAGTATCATTTTAAAGGTCTCAGTGTGACTGGTACAATGGTCTCATTCCCAAAGAGTAAAACACAAGGTACTAAGGTTTTTAAGAGTTTAGAGATAACTGACTCAAAGAAAGGCAAATGGTCTCTTTTCCCCTCACCCAAAGAGGTGTAACTTCTTAATGCAAATTAGCAGGTTTACATGTGAAAACATTCTGGCTACTTAATGGACTGCAGTGAGAAACTCGGGGCTTCTCTGTAATTCTGAGAGCCCATGAGGTGGAGTGTCCAAAACTCAGCCTCATGTATTTCTTAAAATGTTGGGGGCTTCTCTGTAATTCTGAGAGCCCATGAGGTTGAGTGTCCAAAACTCAGCCTCATGTATTTCTTAAAATGTTGGGTTTGCATTTCTCTTATCCTAGAGCATTCGATGTTATTGTATTGATTATCTTTGAACTGATTGTGAAATTGGCATGATACTTTACCCGACATAATAAATTGTTACATTTGATTATTCTAATTGACTTTGACATTGTTCATTTAGCTAATGGTTACAAGGAATAGTCAAACACTCGCTCACATTTAATGATGCACAGATATCATTAAAACCCTTTTATATATGGAGTCAGATGAAATAACGAGTTAATACATATGAAAAAGTGTATTGCATTTAATCCAAAATCCCTTTAGCCTGGAAAGGACGGAACATGCGCGAGACCTTCGCCGCTGATCGAATGCCGCCATTGGTTCGATTTAGCGGGGACTTACAAAATGGTGACCTCGACGTGATCTCGCAACAAATGGATTTCTTGAGAAACGTCTTTCCAGCAAAGTATGGGGATTTTAAAATCAACACGAGGTTTGAAATTCTTCTCTGTCTTCTGCGCTGTGGTAAGTCAACTTTTTCTGCCCTTTTCTAGAAGTGTTGTGAAAATGTTGTTTGCATTGTTACGGGTCGGAAAGCCCTAGCTTTGTTTAGTCCAGAACGGAAACACGTGAGAACGTGATAACGGCAGCGCAGATGAGGAAGGAAAACCCTAATAGATTTTAAAGATATATTTGTTTGCCTAAGCAACAAGAAACGAAACCTAAAATTGGAATTACATCTTCCAAATAATTTTCTGGTAGCCTAACTTACTCGACGAAGAGCTGTAAAATTAGAGCCTAAAGTTTTGAAATCAGCGTGTTTTCTCCATTGTTGCATTGGCTTTGTTTGAACAAACTTGCAACATGTGGTGGAAATGAGCAAAGAGAAAGAAAATTCTAAGTTTGTAAACAATTGGAAAACACGTGATTTTATAAATAAAAAGGCAAATCGATGCATTGTTTATGAAAAGCAAATTTTGGGAAAACATGACGATATTATTTACAGGCTAAAACTCAAATATCAAGGATAACACTAAATGCTATTGTTGTTTTTCAAAAACGCTCAAGGCTAATGTTAAATGCTAATGACCATGCTGCTTTCAAAAACGCTCAAGGCTAATGCTAAATGCTAATGACCATGCTGCTTTCAAAAACGCTCAAGGCTAATGCTAAATGCTAATGACCATGCTGCGTCCAACGCTTAACCCTTATTTGTTCGGCCTACTGGTGGCGGGCCAAAGCCACATTCAAAACATTAAAATCTCTATATGGCATTTGAAAGCTTACACGTTAACACCGATGGGATTAAAAAGCATGAAATAATTCTGTTAATTTTCAAATTTGGAATTGTGCTTAACACATTGTGCTAATAGAACACACTTTAGTTGTTTGTGCTACAGCATGCACATAGGCTAAATTTAAGTTTATTCATGAAGCACAGGATTGCTTTACTGTAAGTGTGTTTGTATCACTTAGGTAAAGGCTGTAGATGTTGTATTCTAGGCCATGTGTCCTGTGTAAACTGAATTAAACACGTGTGTCTAGGCTATTGTGTGATTCACAATTTGAATTTGAAGATCAGAAACAGTGAACGTGCATCTCATTCATCCTGAAACAAAACAAAAAAAACCTTTTCATATTCAAAGCTTTAGAGAACGTACACTTTACCTCTCCACTCAATGGGAGCTGTTTTTCGCATACAAAATTTGTAAATGGTTACGTTTGATTTTATTCTAACCGACTCTGAGAATTGTTTTCCCCCGAGTAGATTATAGGATTCGTATATTTCCACAAGTTTGCGTCAGAGTTTAGTGACGACTAATATCTGATATCAGATTCAAGTGTACTTGAATGAGGAGACGGGTAGTTTCCGTCTAGAATCAGCTAATGCTGTTTGATCTAGATTTGGGTACGTCTAAATACCTCTGTTCTAATTTAACGTTACTTTAGATAAGTGCACGCTGATAAAGTAAGTTATTGAATTAGTTCCTGAGGTGGCATTCAAGGGGGCTGTGTATATGTCTTCGATTGTGTACGTGTGAATTACGGCAAATCCCAGACATTCAGCCAATTACCTCTGTTTTGATAATCGGAAACTGACGAGATTGTGCCGGAGACCTGGTGAGGAACTCGAAGTGATATAGTTTCCTGATCTGAGCGGATAAAACATAATCAGAGTTTAAAGAATAAACAAACCTTCGCTAACGTTTAATGATGCACGGATATCATTAACGTTCAAAGGGACTTGTAGATATATCTTTGATTGTACGTGTGAATACGGCAGATCCCAGATATTTAGTCAAATTACCTCTGAATTGATCATTGGAACTGACGGGGGTGTGTCGTGCGGCCTTGAGAGAAGGACTGCAGAGCGATATAGCTTCCTGATCTGAGCGGATAAACTAAAATTAAGAGTTCAAAAGAATAAACAAACGTTAAAATGGCCACTTGGCTTTCTTATAGTCTTTAAAAAGACTAGATGAAAAGAAAAGGTATTCGAAACCTAGCAAACAGAAAAGAGAAACAGCAAATGTACATCTTATCAGCCTGAGCCAGAAAGCCTTTTCATATTCAAATGTATTGATACAAGAACGAGCAGAGACTCTTCAGAGACCAAAAACAATATAATTTCACTTATATTCTTAAATATAATTGTATTATAACTCGAATTATAATACACATTATATTGTAATCGCCACGCCAAGCAGGGCATTAATTGGAGAAGTGTGACATTAATCCCTTGAGCTACTACCCAGTGCCAAAAGGGCGGACGGAGGTGTGCTTTTATTTTTGCATTTAAAAAACACTCTCAGAAGTGTGGCACAGGTAATAGCAAACTGATCAAGGACGCATATTTACAAGGAGGGTGTGAGCTAAACATCGAACAGAAGTACCACAGCCTTTTGCAGGTCACAAGAGATCTGCACTAACCAAATGTGTGAACGACACCACACCAAAACAGGTGAACTAATTTATGCCCACAGATCTGGCTGTAATGAAAGCAACTTGAGGTAAAGCCAGACAAAATGTCCCCAGCAGAACTGGGATCTCTAATGCTCATGACACAGCAGACTGTGAAGGCTCGACTGCAAGAGCAGCTTTAAGGTGTCGCACACTGCACTGAAACAACGGCAGTAATTCAGACCTGGTCAATGAAACTCGGTTTCATGTGACAACGGGAATTAAAATCGCAATGGAGGAAGCAAAAGAATTCCACATGTCTGAATTTAAAACTGTTGAAAACATCAGAATTAACTGTGGTTCTCTCTGCATTTGCTTTTGTCAGGTTTACTTCTGCAATTCCTCTGAGGACGGATGCCAGGACGGGCCGGACTCCACCTGGATCACCAGGACAGCGGGATTGTTAGAACAGAACCTGAAACACGGGAGATGGGTGAAACGACACTTCAAAGGCCATTTACATCTCACAGTAGCACATCACTACATTAGCATGGCCTACCAGTTTAGAACTGGAACTAAATTTGCAACACAATTGTTATAGATTATATTCCACCCATCTCCTAGACATGAACCCACACTCCTCCATCACTACACCCTCACATCATCATCACCTGGAAAAGATCAAGTCTATCCAGGTTGAACACGACACATAAGAAGATAAAGACGACAGAGTCCAAAAGTGTCACTTCACTAAAGATCTATTGTGCATCTTCACACGGACAGATGCGGATAGCTTCACACACATAGGATGGGAAAGCTGATCCCATGACATAACATCACTTTTATCATAACATACTGTTCACAACACTCTTCCAACCCATGGGAAAACACTGTAATATACATATGAATGGCTACAGTCGCAAATCAATGATGAAAAATTATGAAGCAGAGACAGACCTGCTATTCAAGTTTCAAAATGTTCAAACTTTCTGATTGTTGTTAGGGTTGTTGGAAGGTCAGAGGGCCCCTGATTTCTCAACAAACCAATAATAACAGAAACATCATCAATAACGAATAGATCTGAAGTGTGAGCGCTTCAACAAATTACAGAATTTAAAATTGACCTGTCATCGACTGTGACTGAGCCACACACACTCTCTCTCTCTCTCTCTCACTCTCTCTCTCTCTCTCTCTCTCTCTCTCTCTCTCTCTCTCACACACACACACACACACACACACACACACACACACACACACACACACACAACTGTTGGAAGGAGTGAACAATCTCCATCCTTGTATGATTATTCATGTTCCAAGTCACTCCTTATATCTGCATAGGTGGCTTGCATTGGAAGATTCCCGAACAAACAGTGATTCTTCATATTTTTGTATTTGAATATTATTATTGTTATTACAAGATGTATTGATGCGTACCATTTATTTGATTATTTGATTATGCACCGACTTCTTGCTGCATTTCCTTTGAGTAAGTCAGACCAAGAATATTTAAATTCCACTACCATTTAATATCATCACAGTGGTGAAAGAATTGGATATTAAAAATGAGACCACCTTACCTGACCTTGAGGAACATATGAGACCAGATGTACCATTCACACTTGCTGACATGAACATGGTATTTTACATTGAACATGACTTGATTTGTTTTGTTGCATTATGTTTTCCTATGCATTTCCTTTACGACTTGAAGTTAATATGTGCTCAATCGTGAAGCGGACATTTAAGATGCTTGTCAGGTGTCTCACACAAAGCAGTGTGGAATCAAGGAGAACCCCTTCACCCACTGAGGTCTGCCCAGACAACCGCACCGCTGGAGGTGACAGGATTGGTCAAGGAGGGTCAGATTATCGTCATGGGGAAGGTGCCAGAGAAGCAGAAGTTTCTCCATGACACGTCAACTGAACAAGTCAAAAAGGTCCAGATTGACTCTATGAACCTCGTTCGGATCACAGAAAGAAAAGCTGAATGCATTCATCCACCTGCTGGACTCAAGCTACACACCTGGTGAGGCCAGGTGTTCTGCAGGTGAACACAGCTCTCTGAGCTTCTACAGATGCTAACATTGCAAAGACAATTTTTTAATTACATCTCAAGGATTTCAACAAACGCCTTACTGTGACCCCGTAAGTGTTATCTGACCCACGGGGGTCAAGGAGGGATCTGTAAGGCTGGAAATTTGAAGAACTGGTTAAAGAATGACCAGTGGTCTATGAAACAAAGAATCTTGTGGGAAAATTAACATTTGACACCCTCCCCCTCTTCCTTTGGGACAAGTCTCACTTCATCTGCATTCTCTCTCTCTCAGTAACACTTAACTCACAAAAGAATATATATGGTTTTAATGTGAATGATTAAGTATTGTGTTTAGTATCATTTTAAAGGTCTCAGTGTGACTGGTACAATGGTCTCATTCCCAAAGAGTAAAACACAAGCTACTAAGGTTTTTAAGAGTTTAGAGATAACTGACTCAAAGAAAGGCAAATGGTCTCTTTTCCCCTCACCCAAAGAGGTGTAACTTCTTAATGCAAATTAGCAGGTTTACATGTGAAAACATTCTGGCTACTTAATGGACTGCAGTGAGAAACTCGGGGCTTCTCTGTAATTCTGAGAGCCCATGAGGTGGAGTGTCCAAAACTCAGCCTCATGTATTTCTTAAAATGTTGGGGGCTTCTCTGTAATTCTGAGAGCCCATGAGGTTGAGTGTCCAAAACTCAGCCTCATGTATTTCTTAAAATGTTGGGTTTGCATTTCTCTTATCCTAGAGCATTCGATGTTATTGTATTGATTATCTTTGAACTGATTGTGAAATTGGCATGATACTTTACCCGACATAATAAATTGTTACATTTGATTATTCTAATTGACTTTGACATTGTTCATTTAGCTAATGGTTACAAGGAATAGTCAAACACTCGCTCACATTTAATGATGCACAGATATCATTAAAACCCTTTTATATATGGAGTCAGATGAAATAACGAGTTAATACATATGAAAAAGTGTATTGCATTTAATCCAAAATCCCTTTAGCCTGGAAAGGACGGAACATGCGCGAGACCTTCGCCGCTGATCGAATGCCGCCATTGGTTCGATTTAGCGGGGACTTACAATATGTTAGACCTATAACTTCTGCCACTAAAGATTGCTTTATCAATAATCTTCCTAATCAGTTTCATCATCTGAGCACACTCAGGCCCTTAAGAGAGCAGCCAGAAAAATGGAGCACAAATGGAAGAAAACTAAACTAGAGGTATTTCGGGTTTCATGGAAAGAGAGCTCGATTGCTTACAGAGAGGCCTTAAAAGCTGCTAGATCTGCTTATTTTTCAACCCTATTAGAAGAAAATAAACATAATCCTAGGTATTTATTTGAAACAGTGGCTAAACTAACGAAAAAGAAAGCTTCAAGCCCAGAAGTGTCCAAGCAACACAGCAGTAATGACTTTATGAACTTCTTCACTTCTAAGATTGATAATATCAGGGACAAAATTTTAACTATGCAACCGTCTACTACAGCATCGGATCAGGGAATGCATTGTAGGCTCCCTGAGGAAACATTTTATTCATTTGTTGCTATAGGAGAGGAAGAATTTTGCAAACTCGTTAATTCATCTAAATCGACAACTTGCATGTTAGACCCTATACCGACTAAGCTACTGAAGGAGATGCTTCCAGATGTCATAGATCCTCTTCTTAATATCATTAATTTGTCTTTGTCTCTAGGATACTTACCAAAAACCTTTAAGCTGGCTATAATAAAACTGCTTGTTAAAAAACCGCAACTTGATCATACAAAATTAGTCAATTACAGGCCAATCTCGAATCTACCTTTTCTGTCAAAGATATTAGAAAAAACAGTATCCTCACAACTGTGTTCCTTTCTCGAAAGAAATGGTCTCTGCAAGGATTTTCAGTCCGGATTTAGACCGTACCATAGTACCGAGACAGCTCTCGTTAGAATCACAAATGATTTGCTTTTATCATCCGATCGTGGTTGTATCTCCCTATTAGTGTTACTTGATCTTAGTGCTGCATTTGACATAATTGACCACAACATTCTTTTAAATAAACTAGAAAACTATGTTGGCACAAGTGGAATTGCGCTAGCATGGTTTAAATCATACTTATCTGACCGTTATCAGTTTGTAGCAGTAAATGAAGAGATGTCTTATCGATCACAAGTTCAGTATGGCGTACTGCAAGGCTCAGTACTAGGCCCGTTGCTGTTCACTCTGTACATGCCACCCTTAGGAGATATCATTAGGAAACATGGAATTAGCTTTCACTGTTATACCGATGATACTCAGCTCTATATTTCTTCAAAACCTAACGAAACTTACCAATTCACAAAATTAACGGAATGCATAGCTGATATAAAAAATTGGATGACTAGTAATTTCCTACTACTAAATTCTGAAAAAACATCCACACATAATAACCTAGAATACTGTCTAACACTCGATGGCTGCTCTGTTAAGTCGTCGTCGTCGGTTAGGAACCTGGGTGTGCTCTTTGATGCCAATCTTTCATTTGAAAGTCACGGATCTAGTATCTGTAAAACCACATTTTTTCATCTTAAAAATATATTCAAATTACGTCATATGCTGTAATGCAGAACAATTAGTGCAGAACAATGCAGAACAATTAGTTCATGCGTTCATGACATCAAGACTAGATTATTGTAATGCTCTACTGGGTGGTTGGCCTGCACGCTTAATAAACAAACTACAGCTTGTACAAAACGCAACAGCTCGAGTTCTTACCAGAACCAGGAAATATGACCATATTAGCCCGGTTCTTTCAACACTGCCTTGGCTGCCTTTTAAACATAGTGCAAAATTTTAAATATTGTTGATTACGTACAAAGCACTAAATGGTTTAGCTCCGCAGTACTTGAGCGAGTTCTTAATGCATTATAGTCCTTCACGTCTATTGCGATCTCAAAATTCTGGCCAGTTAATAATACCTAGAATATCAAAATCGACTGCTGGCGGTAGATCCTTTTCCTATTTAGCACCAAAACTTTGGAATAGTCTTCCTACCATTGTCCGGGAAGAAGACACACTCTTGTCAGTACAAAGCTCGATTAAAGACACATCTCTTTGCCCTAGTATACACATAATACATTATAGACTTCTATAATTCAATGTTAGGCTGCATAGATTAGGTCAGCCGGAACTGGGAACACTTCCCTTAAATCCTGATGTACTCGTTACATCATAAGAAGAATGGCATCTACGCTAATTTGAGTGTCTTTGTTTATCCCGAGGTTTTCCCGCAGCCTGCCGGATCCAGGCCGTATCCAGATCTGACGAGGAGCTTCGCCTGGATCCGATGACAATGCAGTGCTGAAGTGCCAACTAGCCTCTCCCTATGGAGGATCCCTTTCCCACTCTACAGATAAAAGCATTGTGAATTTCGGTTCGCGTACCTACCCCGAAGTGATAAAATAAAACTAAATTCTGTATCAAATTTATAGACAAGTATTTTGTTTAGGCATGGTTTGTAGGGAATTACAAACCTGTGCACATACTGTATATCCAAATGCACATAACTATAGAATCAATTCTTAATGCTCATGTGAACGCCATCAGCGTTTATCACAGGTTCGCGTTTAAAGTCTGTTTAGAGACATTCATATACATTTTTATCTTACAGTTACTGTAAATCCGGCCACTAGTTCATAAACGCTAGAGGAGAACTGGCCCCCGACTGAGCCTGGGTTCTCCCAAGGTTTTTTTTTCTCCATTGGGTCACCTGATGGAGTTTTGGACACCATTAGGTCACTTGATGGAGTTTTTTGGTTCCTTGCCACTGTTGCCTTTGGCTTGCTCAGTTGGGGATATTCAAATTAATTAACCAATCATTAATACCATTGATCAGCTCTACCAAACGTGGATGTTTTTCCAATAAGAAACGAACATTGTTATGTTGTTTTGATTGATATTGTGAAGCTGCTTTGATACAATCTATATTGTGAAAAGCACTATATAAATATACTTGACTTGACGTGATTGTATCCCCAGGTGTTGGTCCATGTGTGTTTAAAGCCCTGTGTTTCAATATTTGTTTGTCGGTCATTGTCTTTACATGTGTTGTTGTGAAGCTGTTGTGTTTCTGTTTTCCATTTGGATTGTTATCGTCGTCATCATCATCATTATCATCAGCATCATCATTCCTCTTCTTCTTCCCAGTTTGGATTGTTGTTTCCTTGTTTGGATTATCTTTGTTTGGGTGTTTTGTTAATAAATTTAGTTTTCTTAATTAGGTGTCTTTAACACTAGAACTACCGAAATTCCATAACTACTAGAACGACCACAGCGGTCATTCTGACCGTTCATACTTTGACGGTCATATGGCCGTACTGAACATAATTTTCGTCATGTCATATCTACATTTTAACCTTTCTCTTTAAGTTTTCCAATGATGCTTTTAATTCCTGTCGTCATCTTATAACGTCATCGCACTTAAAACAAGCACAAAAGAAAGATTGCCCCGACAGGTCTAAGGAAATGTAAGGAAAATTTTGCGTCAAAAATATATTTTTCACCACACTCACCACGTGAATAGACATGCAAAAAAGTTAGGAAACGTCAAAGCTTCATACCGTTTAGTACAGCCCTGTTTGTAAATAAGTTCAATAATCAATACAAAATCTAAAAATAAATGGATATACAATGTTACGATAGGTAATAATAAAGGGCTAATTTGAACGGCACAAAAACCCCCCGCATCATTCACTAACGCGTACGCAGTCCACACAAACACCGCATTTCGTGTGCAGTTCCCACACACTATACTTTGTGACATTGGGCACATGTCTCCTTGGGTTTTATTTTTTTCGCAGTTCCTCCTTACTTGGCACTGATCGTTCTCTCCATCAGCTGCTGCTCCTGCCCGCGTCCTGGCTATCGCACCACCAGTCGTGGGGCTTTTGATTTCATGTGGTCGGAGCGAAGTTCGCTTGCCAGTCGCGTGATGAAGTTCCTCTGAGAAACTTGCTCATTTGTGCACTTCTTGAACAATATGTGCGCGTTGATGGCGGGAAATGTAGCGGACTTATGATATCTATAATGCGTGCGGTCAAAATGACCGCCATGGCCATTCTAGGTAGAAATAGTCAGAACTGTTTTGTGTTTTGTGATTTTAATAAAATAACAGTGTCAGAATAAAATATACACATATTTAGGAAAAGTCAGAGTCCTACAGCCACATTGATTTTATTTTAACAAAGTTATTACACTGTAAAATTTTAAAACAGTCAAAATGACCGCCTTGGTAGTTCTAGTGTTAAAGGCCCTAGAATGTGAAATTGAATTTATTTTGGCATAGTTAAATAACAAGAGTTCAGTACATGGACATGACATACAGTGAGTCTCAAACACCATTGTTTTCTCCTTCTTACTTAAATCTCGTTTTTGAAAAACACCCCTGAAAAACAGGCGAATCTCCACATAATACCGACTGTGACACAACAGTCGGGATCATTAATATAATAATGTACGACTCAAAAAATTTGCATATGCCAGCCCATGTTCAATGACAGGCGGAACTGCGCACTGCACAGCCGAAGCATGGCAGTTGATCAGTTTTTGGATGTACAAATGAACACAAAGGTATTTAGTTCCTTCAGCCGAGCCTCTGAAGAAACAATGGGTTAATTTTATTTTCTCTGGAAATTTCCAAACATTTCACCAACGAGACTGTTTCCTCAACTTGGGCCAATACAGAGCTGGCCTCGATCGATCGAGCTACCAAGCAACACTTTCTGGATGTGTAATTGTTAAAGTTCAGACAGGTATTCTTTCTCTCAAAATCGTTCAATACTATATTTACATCATCGTGTTTGCCATCTAATGAAAGCATTAGAGAGAGTGCAGAAACTGCGTTGCAATGATAAGATCTTTATTCTCTCGATCAACACACTGTCATCTGTTTGCTCAATGCTCATCACGGCAACATTTTATGTGATGGAAATAGAAATAGATTTTCAGTGCTAAAATCAGGCTAGGAAAAATGCCTTTTATTTCTAAATTATGACTATTTTTGATCTAAAAAACATACTAACAATATAAGGGCAACCCAGAAAACATTAAACAATAAAAATAAAAACCATTCTAGGGCACCTTTAACTACTATGCGCTAACATTTAAATTAATAATTTAATACAATGCACTTATATAGTTTTTGTTACATTGCATGCAGGTATTTTTTTTAAATATAAGTACAATTATGTCTATAATGAATTTCTGTTATTATATCTACAATTACACTGTTGACCCTTCCTTTACACACCCTTAAATATTCCCAAACCACCAAACCTGTCCTATAACCTTACCCGTATCCCACCTCAGTAGTAGCAAAAGTGTTTTGCAATACAGGATCAACACAATAAGTACATTCTGGACACCTAATATAAAGTGTGACCCAATTATGTAATGCAAAGTTGTTGTTTTTTTTCTCCAAACACAATGTTAAGCACATGGCCTTCACATCACTGAAGTCCAAACACTGACTCAGCACACTTGGGCAACAGCTTGCAGAGTTTCTAACTGTCAGCAATAATACTGTCACTGATTTGTTACACTGCCTTGACACTGTCATCCCTCTTATGAAATTTGTGCCTGGCTAAAAGTTGATTCATTTATTTAGGGAAGGAAAAAAACACAGAACTACCTAGATCTCAGACTGCAGCCTCTGTGATCCAGAAAAATCTAAATTTGATAAACTTCTGCCACAACCTCAGTATTGAATAATGCACTTCCACCAACAGGTGACCTAATTACATGCAGGAAATATATTATATATATATACACATTTTTTTTTTTTTTTACAAAGCAAAGACAGAAGTAGAAAGGATAAACAGAATGACAAACAAAAAAGAATTGTCACAGTAAAGAATGAGAGATAATTGATCAAATGTAAGGAAGACTGCAGCAGTCCTTTCACACGAAAGTTTTAAATATTATGGCTGACCCCCAGGAGTTTTTCAAGGCGACAGTTATTTAGAACGTATCACTTTATTGTTTCCATGTGCCATTGCTTGTCACATGACACACTGCAGCCACAATAGCGCTGAATGACTGATGATCTGCTTTTATTAAAGGGGTCATAAGATGCGATTCTTGTTTGTCCTTTTTCTTTTGTGTGTTATGTGTAATACAGCTTGCTGGTATGTGTCATCAACAACACAGCCGGTTCTAAAGGGTTAACTGTCTTTCTGTATCTATAGGCTTTGGAATTATTCAATGACTCACACATAAAGACTTAATCATATATCCCCACCTACCGTAGCTGTGAAAAGAACCAGTGCAGTTGGACAGAATCTACTACACCAATTTCTTCAAAATGCTTATTCATTAAAAACAAATAGAAGGGTCGAGGCAGGCAGTAGAAAGCAAGGTCCAATAAACAATCCGGGTCGAGGCAGGCAGCAGAACAATCAGGAAACGGTGTAACAATCCAGGATCAGGAAACCCAGAAATCAAACATGGGAAAATAACGCTCAGAGATGCAGTAACAGTATAACAAGACTTTGCGGTGAGTAAATGAATGAACATGGTATAAATAGACTGAGACTAGCAGGATGACAAGACACAGGTGAATGCAATCAGTGACAATGAGGTACAGGTGAATGTGATCAGTGATGATGAGTACAGGCAGTGAGTATGGGAAATGTAGTTTGTGAGGAAGTGATCATAGACTATTGTGGAGCGCCCTCTGGTGGATTTCGAGGGCACTCCAGCTGGTGATCGTTACAGACATGTACACTGGTGATAGAGGTGGCGTTAGACTTCCGCATTCAGGGCAGGACAGTGTCGTAAAAATTCCATCCTAATCTATTACTGCCCGTCATTTTAATGATAATAAGCCATTTAATAGGCTCTGTTTTTGTTCACATTTTCATTTTTATTCATGAAAGTACAGGACAACCATATTGTCACGTTTCTGTTTGTGTTTGGACTGTTTTTGTGATTTGTATTCAGTTCATTAATTCATCGGTCTCACCTGTGCCCTGTTAATCATCTCATTTAGTTATCTCGTTTGTTTTGCCCCAGCTGTGTCCTGTGTGTTCCTTCAGTCTTTGTCGGTCGTTGAAGTGTCAAGGTCAGCGTTGAATGTCTTTGTATTCCTGAGTTTCTGAAGTTCCTAAGTTCCTGAGTATTCCTGTAATCTGAGTTTGTGAATAAACCAGATTGAAATCCTGTCTCCTCGTCTTCAACCTGCAATATCCTGACACATATAGGCTAGATTATGCAGTAATTTACTTATGAATAGAAAGATACAGAGATTGCATAACTTTTCAGGTTTCATCATGAATGTTTGTCCAATAAATATCAATTAGCTTTGTTACTTTTGATAAGAAACTTCTACTTTTTGAAAATTCTATATATTTTATCCAAAAATTCTAACAATAAATACTGTTTTGGTGCTCTTTGATGTGGTGCGAGAGATCACTGTAGCTCCTGAGTTCAAGTGAAGCAGAGCTGGAGTGAACACGATCCTTCCTCTTTACTACGTTACAGAACAAAATAAACAATAATGAACATATAAAAATATGTTAAAAAGTGTGTAGTACAACTTACCAAAATCCATATCATGTCTCATGTATTTGTAACAAATTGTATACATATAATAATAATAATAATAATATGCATAAAGGGCCAGAAGGTCAATTTAGCTCAAAACGAATTATCAATTAATTTATAGGGAATCTTAAAAGAATCACTTATACGGCAGAGCAAATGACTCGTTCGGCGTTCTTTCGAACGGGCCGTAACTATAACCTCTGCAGCGGATATAAATATCCAAACTATAGTGAAACACTATTTATTAGCAAGGTAACTTAGATCAGCAGTTTAAGACATTAAACCTCTAAGCACATAACACAAGACAATTATCTTTAAAATATAAACAAGACTTTATTGATTATCCTAGAACATAAAACTAATATCCAACACAAACACACGCACACACACACACACATTCATACGAGTTGCAAAAAGAAAGAGAGTGAGGGAAGAATGAGTTTTAAGAGTGAGATGGTGAAATTCCAAGTTTCTATACACACTTAAAAGACATGACCTGAACGAACCATCAATCGTTAATTTAACCCTTCTTTCGTTTCTTTGGCGGGTTATTAAATTTTAAATCAATGCACCAGTTCAGTTAAAGGGCACCTATTATGACATTTAAAATGTTCCTAATTAAGGGTGTCACGATTTCGATTTTAAATCGAAATCGATCGAAATTAATTCACACTCTCGAATATCGAATTCAAAAATGGAATCGTCGATACTGCCACGCCCCCATGTCACGTCCAGTCGGTTTGCAAAGCGGGAAAAAACACGCGTGTTGAAGTGCTGCGAGTCCGAGTCCTCTACCTAGCTATAGTATACAGCCTATGTATACAACCAGTCAAAAGAGAGCATGGCAACTGCAGACGCAGGAGACCCATCGACAGGACTTGAACCCCTCCTCTTTCACTGAAGTCGCCGGTGTGGGACAGTTGGAGTATTTGTGATTTTCAGAGAGTTATGTTGACAACTTTCACATTCGCGTTCAAAGTTTGCGCTTCAAAAAAGCCACAGTTTGCAAGCTCTGCTACTGTGCGTGTACCATATTCTTCCACTTTTTAAATTAAAACTTTAAATTGACAAAAACAGCAGACTCAGACTCAGAACAGTATGAATCTTTATACAATAAATCTTGCATGGTACAAATAACTTGATTGTCCACCTCCACGAATGAGACGAGTGTCCTTCATTTCCGCACCGAGTCTATCTCTGCTGCACGCGCTGAGTTAAAGTGACAGCGCACAGTTCGTGGTCAAAATGAACATAATTTGACATGAAAATGTTATTCATCATAAATGCATTTAATTAAATACTACATTAAATAATATTTTTCACAGTCATGTTTTTACTTTAAGACCGAGGTAAAGCAAGGAAAACATAGATGTATCTGTTAAACCGTGTTTGTGAAGTTGGCTTGGAAAAGCCAACTTACTGAAATCCTATTTAAACTTATTATTAAGTTGGCTTGGAAAAGCCAACTTACTGAAATCCTATTTAAACTTATTATTAAGTTGGCTTGAGAAAGCCAACTTACTGAAATCCTATTTAAACTTATTATTAAGTTGGCTTGAGAAAGCCAACTTACTGAAATCCTATTTAAACTTATTATTAAGTTGGCTTGAGAAAGCCAACTTACTGAAATCCTATTTAAACTTATTATTATTATTATTATTCTTCTGACTCTAAAATTTAAACTCTAACTCGTCCTAGAGCTTTAACTCTACAAACTCCAAACTCGGGTCAGACCTTCAAACTGTTCTGACTTAGTGTGCTATATCTTTTCAGACTGATTTGACTTTCAGATTTCTTAAAAATTAATATTAAAAATCATAAAAATCCCATTGACTTTCATTGTAACAGTTCAAAATGAGCCAAGACTACGGTGGCCCAGTAGTCTACACCAAATAAACTCAAATCTAAATTCCCTAAAGCCTTGGACTCAATTAAACTCCCATTCTATATGTACTTATGAACTCTATCTATCTATCTATCTATCTATCTATCTATCTATCTATCTATCTATCTATCTATCTATCTATCTATCTATCTCTTTCTAACTTATCTATCTATCTATCTATCTATCTATCTATCTATCTATCTATCTATCTGATCTTTCTTCCTTTCTAACTAATCTATCTTTCTTCCTTTCTAACTAATCTATCTTTCTTTCTTTCTAACTAATCTCTTTATTTCTAAACTAATCTATCTTTCTTTCTTTCTAACTAATCTTTCTTTCTAACTAATATTTCCTTCTAACTAATCTATCTTTCTTTCTTTCTAACTAATCTATCTATGTTTCTTTCTAACTAATCTATCTATCTTTCTTTCTAACTAATCTATCTATCTTTCTTTCTAACTAATCTCTTTCTTTCTAACTAATCTCTTTCTTTCTTTCTAACTAATCTCTTTCTTTCTAACTAATCTATCTTTTTTTCTTTCTAACTAATCTATCTTTCTTTCTTTCTAACTAATCTATCTTTCTTTCTTTCTAACTAATCTATCTTTCTTTCTTTCTAACTAATCTATCTTTCTTTCTAACTAATCTATCTTTCTTTCTTATCTATCTATCTATCTATCTATCTATCTATCTATCTATCTATCTATCTATCTATCTATCTATCTATCTTTCTTTCTTTCTAACTAATCTATCTATATATCTTTATTTCTAACTAATCTATCTTTCTTTCTTATCTATCTATCTATCTATCTATCTATCTATCTATCTATCTATCTATCTATCTTTCTTTCTTTCTTTCTTTCTTTCTAACTAATCTATCTTTCTTTATTTCTTTCAAACTAATCTATCTTTCTTTCTTTCTAACTAATCTATCTTTCTTTCTTTCTAACTAATATTTCCTTCTAACTAATCTATCTTTCTTTCTTTCTAACTAATCTATCTATGTTTCTTTCTAACTAATCTCTTTCTTTCTAACTAATCTATCTATCTTTCTTTCTAACTAATCTATCTTTCTTTATTTCTTTCAAACTAATCTATCTTTTTTCTTTCTAACTAATCTATCTTTCTTTCTTTCTAACTAATCTATCTTTCTTTCTTTCTAACTAATCTATCTTTATTTCTTTATTTCTTTCTAACTAATCTATCTTTTTTTCTTTCTAACTAATCTATCTTTCTTTATTTCTTTCAAACTAATCTATCTTTATTTCTTTATTTCTTTCTAACTAATCTATCTATGTTTCTTTCTAACTAATCTATCTTTCTTTCTAACTAATCTATCTATGTTTCTTTCTAAATAATCTATCTATCTTTCTTTCTAACTAATCTCTTTCTTTCTAACTAATCTATCTATCTTTCTTTCTAACTAATCTCTTTCTTTCTAACTAATCTCTTTCTTTCTTTCTAACTAATCTCTTTCTTTCTAACTAATCTATCTTTCTTTCTTTCTAACTACTCTATCTTTCTTTCATTCTAACTAATCTATCTTTCTTTCTAACTAATCTATCTATCTTTCTTTCTAACTAATCTATCTTTCTTTCTTTCTTTCTTGCTAATCTTTTTTCTTTCTTTCTTTCTTACTAATCTATCTTTCTTTCTTTCTTACTAATCTTTTTCTTTCTTTCTTTCTTACTAATCTATCTTTCTTTCTTTCTTACTAATCTATCTTTCTTTCATTCTTACTAATCTTTTTTTCTTTCTTTCTTTCTTACTAATCTATCTTTCTTTCTTTCTTACTAATCTATCTTTCTTTCATTCTTACTAATCTTTTTTTCTTTCTTTCTGTCTTACTAATCTATCTTTCTTTCTTTCTTACTAATCTTTTTTTCTATCTTTCTTTCTTACTAATCTATCTTTCTTTCTTACTAATCTTTTTTTCTTTCTTTCTTTCTAACTAATCTATCTTTCTTTCTTTCTTACTAATCTTGTTTTCTTTCTTTCTTTCTTACTAATCTTTTTTTCTTTCTTTCTTACTAATCTTTTTTCTTTCTTTCTTTCTAACTAATCTATCTTTCTTTCTTACTAATCTATCTTTCTTTCTTTCTTACTAATCTTTTTTTTCTTTCTTTCTAACTAATCTATCTTTCTTTCTTTCTTGCTAATCTTTTTTTCTTTCTTTCTTTCTTACTAATCTATCTTTCTTTCTTTCTAATCTTTTTTCTTTCTTTCTTACTAATCTATCTTTCTTTCTTACTAATCTTTTTTTCTTTCTTTCTTACTAATCTTTTTTCTTTCTTTCTAACTAATCTATCTTTCTTTCTTACTAATCTTTTTTTCTTTCTTTCTTTCTTTCTTACTAATCTTTTTTTCTTTCTTTCTTTCTTTCTAACTAATCTTTTTTTTCTTTCTTTCTAACTAATCTATCTTTCTTTCTTTCTTTCTTGCTAATCTTTTTTCTTTCTTTCTTTCTTACTAATCTATCCTTCTTTCTTTCTTACTAATCTTTTTTTCTTTCTTTCTTACTAATCTATCTTTCTTTCTTTCTTACTAATCTTTTTTTCTTTCTTTCTTACTAATCTTTTTTCTTTCTTTCTAACTAATCTATCTTTCTTTCTTACTAATCTTTTTTTCTTTCTTTCTTTCTTTCTTACTAATCTTTTTTTTCTTTCTTTCTAACTAATCTATCTTTCTTTCTTTCTTTCTTGCTAATCTTTTTTCTTTCTTTCTTACTAATCTTTTTTCTTTCTTTCTTTTTAACTAATCTATCTTTCTTTCTTACTAATCTTTTTTTCTTTCTTTCTTTCTTACTAATCTTTTTTTTCTTTCTTTCTAACTAATCTATCTTTCTTTCTTTCTTGCTAATCTTTTTTTCTTTCTTTCTTTCTTACTAATCTATCTTTCTTTCTTACTAATCTTTTTTTCTTTCTTTCTTACTAATCTTTTTTTCTTTCTTTCTTTCTTTCTTACTAATCTTTTTTTTCTTTCTTTCTAACTAATCTATCTTTCTTTCTTTCTTTCTTGCTAATCTTTTTTTCTTTCTTTCTTTCTAACTAATCTATCTTTCTTTCTTTCTTACTAATCTTTTTTTCTTTCTTTCTTACTAATCTTTTTTCTTTCTTTCTAACTAATCTATCTTTCTTTCTTACTAATCTTTTTTTCTTTCTTTCTTTCTTACTAATCTTTTTTTTCTTTCTTTCTAACTAATCTATCTTTCTTTCTTACTAATCTTTTTTTCTTTCTTTCTTTCTTTCTTACTAATCTTTTTTTTCTTTCTTTCTAACTAATCTATCTTTCTTTCTTTCTTTCTTGCTAATCTTTTTTTCTTTCTTTCTTTCTTACTAATCTATCTTTCTTTCTTTCTTACTAATCTTTTTTTCTTTCTTTCTTACTAATCTTTTTTCTTTCTTTCTTTCTAACTAATCTATCTTTCTTTCTTACTAATCTTTCTTTCTTTCTTACTAATCTTTTTTCTTTCTTTCTAACTAATCTATCTTTCTTTCTTTCTTACTAATCTTTTTCTTTCTTTCTTTCTTACTAATCTATCTTTCTTTCTTACTAATCTATCTTTCTTTCTTTCTAACTAATCTATCTTTCTTTCTTTCTTACTAATCTATCTTTCTTTCTTACTAATCTTTTTTCTCTCTGTCTAACTAATCTATCTATCTTTCTTACTAATCAATCTTTCTCTTACTAATCTATCTTTTTTTCTTTCTTACTAATCTATCTTTCTTTCCTTCTTTCTTTCTAACTAATCTATCTTTCTTTCTTACTAATCTTTTTTTATTTTTTTATTTCTAACTAATCTATCTTTCTTTCTCTTTCTTACTAATCTATCTTTCTTTCTTTCTTACTATTTTTTTCTTTCTTTCTTTCTTACTAATCTATCTTTCTTTCTTTCTTACTAATCTATCTTTCTTTCTTTCTAACTAATCTATCTTTCTTTCTTACTAATCTTTTTTTATTTTTTTATTTCTAACTAATCTATCTTTCTTTCTTTCTTTCTTTCTAACTAATCTATCTTTCTTTCTTTCTTACTAATCTTTTTTTTATCTTTCTTTCTAACTAATCTATCTTTCTTTCTTTCTTACTGAACTATAAACTAATTAAACTTTAAACTAATTTAAACTTTAAACTTCTTCAAACTTATTGGTCCAAACTTTCACAAGCCAACTTAAAGTTTGTCTCGACGAACTTTTTCTAGTTATTATTATTATTCTTCTGACTCTAAAATTTAAACTCTAACTCGTCCTAGAGCTTTAACTCTACAAACTCCAAACTCGGGTCAGACCTTCAAACTGTTCTGACTTAGTGTGCTATATCTTTTCAGACTGATTTGACTTTCAGATTTCTTAAAAATTAATATTAAAAATCATAAAAATCCCATTGACTTTCATTGTAACAGTTCAAAATGAGCCAAGACTACGGTGGCCCAGTAGTCTACACCAAATAAACTCAAATCTAAATTCCCTAAAGCCTTGGACTCAATTAAACTCCCATTCTATATGTACTTATGAACTCTATCTATCTATCTATCTATCTATCTATCTATCTATCTATCTATCTATCTATCTATCTATCTATCTATCTATCTCTTTCTAACTTATCTATCTATCTATCTATCTATCTATCTATCTATCTATCTATCTATCTGATCTTTCTTCCTTTCTAACTAATCTATCTTTCTTCCTTTCTAACTAATCTATCTTTCTTTCTTTCTAACTAATCTCTTTATTTCTAAACTAATCTATCTTTCTTTCTTTCTAACTAATCTTTCTTTCTAACTAATATTTCCTTCTAACTAATCTATCTTTCTTTCTTTCTAACTAATCTATCTATGTTTCTTTCTAACTAATCTATCTATCTTTCTTTCTAACTAATCTATCTATCTTTCTTTCTAACTAATCTCTTTCTTTCTAACTAATCTCTTTCTTTCTTTCTAACTAATCTCTTTCTTTCTAACTAATCTATCTTTTTTTCTTTCTAACTAATCTATCTTTCTTTCTTTCTAACTAATCTATCTTTCTTTCTTTCTAACTAATCTATCTTTCTTTCTTTCTAACTAATCTATCTTTCTTTCTAACTAATCTATCTTTCTTTCTTATCTATCTATCTATCTATCTATCTATCTATCTATCTATCTATCTATCTATCTATCTATCTATCTATCTATCTATCTATCTATCTTTCTTTCTTTCTAACTAATCTATCTATATATCTTTATTTCTAACTAATCTATCTTTCTTTCTTATCTATCTATCTATCTATCTATCTATCTATCTATCTATCTATCTATCTATCTATCTATCTATCTATCTATCTATCTATCTTTCTTTCTTTCTTTCTTTCTTTCTAACTAATCTATCTTTCTTTATTTCTTTCAAACTAATCTATCTTTCTTTCTTTCTAACTAATCTATCTTTCTTTCTTTCTAACTAATATTTCCTTCTAACTAATCTATCTTTCTTTCTTTCTAACTAATCTATCTATGTTTCTTTCTAACTAATCTCTTTCTTTCTAACTAATCTATCTATCTTTCTTTCTAACTAATCTATCTTTCTTTATTTCTTTCAAACTAATCTATCTTTTTTCTTTCTAACTAATCTATCTTTCTTTCTTTCTAACTAATCTATCTTTCTTTCTTTCTAACTAATCTATCTTTATTTCTTTATTTCTTTCTAACTAATCTATCTTTTTTTCTTTCTAACTAATCTATCTTTCTTTATTTCTTTCAAACTAATCTATCTTTATTTCTTTATTTCTTTCTAACTAATCTATCTATGTTTCTTTCTAACTAATCTATCTTTCTTTCTAACTAATCTATCTATGTTTCTTTCTAAATAATCTATCTATCTTTCTTTCTAACTAATCTCTTTCTTTCTAACTAATCTATCTATCTTTCTTTCTAACTAATCTCTTTCTTTCTAACTAATCTCTTTCTTTCTTTCTAACTAATCTCTTTCTTTCTAACTAATCTATCTTTCTTTCTTTCTAACTACTCTATCTTTCTTTCATTCTAACTAATCTATCTTTCTTTCTAACTAATCTATCTATCTTTCTTTCTAACTAATCTATCTTTCTTTCTTTCTTTCTTGCTAATCTTTTTTCTTTCTTTCTTTCTTACTAATCTATCTTTCTTTCTTTCTTACTAATCTTTTTCTTTCTTTCTTTCTTACTAATCTATCTTTCTTTCTTTCTTACTAATCTATCTTTCTTTCATTCTTACTAATCTTTTTTTCTTTCTTTCTTTCTTACTAATCTATCTTTCTTTCTTTCTTACTAATCTATCTTTCTTTCATTCTTACTAATCTTTTTTTCTTTCTTTCTGTCTTACTAATCTATCTTTCTTTCTTTCTTACTAATCTTTTTTTCTATCTTTCTTTCTTACTAATCTATCTTTCTTTCTTACTAATCTTTTTTTCTTTCTTTCTTTCTAACTAATCTATCTTTCTTTCTTTCTTACTAATCTTGTTTTCTTTCTTTCTTTCTTACTAATCTTTTTTTCTTTCTTTCTTACTAATCTTTTTTCTTTCTTTCTTTCTAACTAATCTATCTTTCTTTCTTACTAATCTATCTTTCTTTCTTTCTTACTAATCTTTTTTTTCTTTCTTTCTAACTAATCTATCTTTCTTTCTTTCTTGCTAATCTTTTTTTCTTTCTTTCTTTCTTACTAATCTATCTTTCTTTCTTTCTAATCTTTTTTCTTTCTTTCTTACTAATCTATCTTTCTTTCTTACTAATCTTTTTTTCTTTCTTTCTTACTAATCTTTTTTCTTTCTTTCTAACTAATCTATCTTTCTTTCTTACTAATCTTTTTTTCTTTCTTTCTTTCTTTCTTACTAATCTTTTTTTCTTTCTTTCTTTCTTTCTAACTAATCTTTTTTTTCTTTCTTTCTAACTAATCTATCTTTCTTTCTTTCTTTCTTGCTAATCTTTTTTCTTTCTTTCTTTCTTACTAATCTATCCTTCTTTCTTTCTTACTAATCTTTTTTTCTTTCTTTCTTACTAATCTATCTTTCTTTCTTTCTTACTAATCTTTTTTTCTTTCTTTCTTACTAATCTTTTTTCTTTCTTTCTAACTAATCTATCTTTCTTTCTTACTAATCTTTTTTTCTTTCTTTCTTTCTTTCTTACTAATCTTTTTTTTCTTTCTTTCTAACTAATCTATCTTTCTTTCTTTCTTTCTTGCTAATCTTTTTTCTTTCTTTCTTACTAATCTTTTTTCTTTCTTTCTTTTTAACTAATCTATCTTTCTTTCTTACTAATCTTTTTTTCTTTCTTTCTTTCTTACTAATCTTTTTTTTCTTTCTTTCTAACTAATCTATCTTTCTTTCTTTCTTGCTAATCTTTTTTTCTTTCTTTCTTTCTTACTAATCTATCTTTCTTTCTTACTAATCTTTTTTTCTTTCTTTCTTACTAATCTTTTTTTCTTTCTTTCTTTCTTTCTTACTAATCTTTTTTTTCTTTCTTTCTAACTAATCTATCTTTCTTTCTTTCTTTCTTGCTAATCTTTTTTTCTTTCTTTCTTTCTAACTAATCTATCTTTCTTTCTTTCTTACTAATCTTTTTTTCTTTCTTTCTTACTAATCTTTTTTCTTTCTTTCTAACTAATCTATCTTTCTTTCTTACTAATCTTTTTTTCTTTCTTTCTTTCTTACTAATCTTTTTTTTCTTTCTTTCTAACTAATCTATCTTTCTTTCTTACTAATCTTTTTTTCTTTCTTTCTTTCTTTCTTACTAATCTTTTTTTTCTTTCTTTCTAACTAATCTATCTTTCTTTCTTTCTTTCTTGCTAATCTTTTTTTCTTTCTTTCTTTCTTACTAATCTATCTTTCTTTCTTTCTTACTAATCTTTTTTTCTTTCTTTCTTACTAATCTTTTTTCTTTCTTTCTTTCTAACTAATCTATCTTTCTTTCTTACTAATCTTTCTTTCTTTCTTACTAATCTTTTTTCTTTCTTTCTAACTAATCTATCTTTCTTTCTTTCTTACTAATCTTTTTCTTTCTTTCTTTCTTACTAATCTATCTTTCTTTCTTACTAATCTATCTTTCTTTCTTTCTAACTAATCTATCTTTCTTTCTTTCTTACTAATCTATCTTTCTTTCTTACTAATCTTTTTTCTCTCTGTCTAACTAATCTATCTATCTTTCTTACTAATCAATCTTTCTCTTACTAATCTATCTTTTTTTCTTTCTTACTAATCTATCTTTCTTTCCTTCTTTCTTTCTAACTAATCTATCTTTCTTTCTTACTAATCTTTTTTTATTTTTTTATTTCTAACTAATCTATCTTTCTTTCTCTTTCTTACTAATCTATCTTTCTTTCTTTCTTACTATTTTTTTCTTTCTTTCTTTCTTACTAATCTATCTTTCTTTCTTTCTTACTAATCTATCTTTCTTTCTTTCTAACTAATCTATCTTTCTTTCTTACTAATCTTTTTTTATTTTTTTATTTCTAACTAATCTATCTTTCTTTCTTTCTTTCTTTCTAACTAATCTATCTTTCTTTCTTTCTTACTAATCTTTTTTTTATCTTTCTTTCTAACTAATCTATCTTTCTTTCTTTCTTACTGAACTATAAACTAATTAAACTTTAAACTAATTTAAACTTTAAACTTCTTCAAACTTATTGGTCCAAACTTTCACAAGCCAACTTAAAGTTTGTCTCGACGAACTTTTTCTAGTTATTAAGTTGGCTTGAGAAAGCCAACTTACTGAAATCCTATTTAAACTTATTATTATTAAGTTGGCTTGAGAAAGCCAACTTACTGAAATCCTATTTAAACTTATTATTATTATTATTATTCTTCTGACTCTAAAATTTAAACTCTAACTCGTCCTAGAGCTTTAACTCTACAAACTCCAAACTCGGGTCAGACCTTCAAACTGTTCTGACTTAGTGTGCTATATCTTTTCAGACTGATTTGACTTTCAGATTTCTTAAAAATTAATATTAAAAATCATAAAAATCCCATTGACTTTCATTGTAACAGTTCAAAATGAGCCAAGACTACGGTGGCCCAGTAGTCTACACCAAATAAACTCAAATCTAAATTCCCTAAAGCCTTGGACTCAATTAAACTCCCATTCTATATGTACTTATGAACTCTATCTATCTATCTATCTATCTATCTATCTATCTATCTATCTATCTATCTATCTATCTATCTATCTATCTCTTTCTAACTTATCTATCTATCTATCTATCTATCTATCTATCTATCTATCTATCTATCTATCTATCTGATCTTTCTTCCTTTCTAACTAATCTATCTTTCTTCCTTTCTAACTAATCTATCTTTCTTTCTTTCTAACTAATCTCTTTATTTCTAAACTAATCTATCTTTCTTTCTTTCTAACTAATCTTTCTTTCTAACTAATATTTCCTTCTAACTAATCTATCTTTCTTTCTTTCTAACTAATCTATCTATGTTTCTTTCTAACTAATCTATCTATCTTTCTTTCTAACTAATCTATCTATCTTTCTTTCTAACTAATCTCTTTCTTTCTAACTAATCTCTTTCTTTCTTTCTAACTAATCTCTTTCTTTCTAACTAATCTATCTTTTTTTCTTTCTAACTAATCTATCTTTCTTTCTTTCTAACTAATCTATCTTTCTTTCTTTCTAACTAATCTATCTTTCTTTCTTTCTAACTAATCTATCTTTCTTTCTAACTAATCTATCTTTCTTTCTTATCTATCTATCTATCTATCTATCTATCTATCTATCTATCTATCTATCTATCTATCTATCTATCTATCTTTCTTTCTTTCTAACTAATCTATCTATATATCTTTATTTCTAACTAATCTATCTTTCTTTCTTATCTATCTATCTATCTATCTATCTATCTATCTATCTATCTATCTATCTATCTATCTTTCTTTCTTTCTTTCTTTCTTTCTAACTAATCTATCTTTCTTTATTTCTTTCAAACTAATCTATCTTTCTTTCTTTCTAACTAATCTATCTTTCTTTCTTTCTAACTAATATTTCCTTCTAACTAATCTATCTTTCTTTCTTTCTAACTAATCTATCTATGTTTCTTTCTAACTAATCTCTTTCTTTCTAACTAATCTATCTATCTTTCTTTCTAACTAATCTATCTTTCTTTATTTCTTTCAAACTAATCTATCTTTTTTCTTTCTAACTAATCTATCTTTCTTTCTTTCTAACTAATCTATCTTTCTTTCTTTCTAACTAATCTATCTTTATTTCTTTATTTCTTTCTAACTAATCTATCTTTTTTTCTTTCTAACTAATCTATCTTTCTTTATTTCTTTCAAACTAATCTATCTTTATTTCTTTATTTCTTTCTAACTAATCTATCTATGTTTCTTTCTAACTAATCTATCTTTCTTTCTAACTAATCTATCTATGTTTCTTTCTAAATAATCTATCTATCTTTCTTTCTAACTAATCTCTTTCTTTCTAACTAATCTATCTATCTTTCTTTCTAACTAATCTCTTTCTTTCTAACTAATCTCTTTCTTTCTTTCTAACTAATCTCTTTCTTTCTAACTAATCTATCTTTCTTTCTTTCTAACTACTCTATCTTTCTTTCATTCTAACTAATCTATCTTTCTTTCTAACTAATCTATCTATCTTTCTTTCTAACTAATCTATCTTTCTTTCTTTCTTTCTTGCTAATCTTTTTTCTTTCTTTCTTTCTTACTAATCTATCTTTCTTTCTTTCTTACTAATCTTTTTCTTTCTTTCTTTCTTACTAATCTATCTTTCTTTCTTTCTTACTAATCTATCTTTCTTTCATTCTTACTAATCTTTTTTTCTTTCTTTCTTTCTTACTAATCTATCTTTCTTTCTTTCTTACTAATCTATCTTTCTTTCATTCTTACTAATCTTTTTTTCTTTCTTTCTGTCTTACTAATCTATCTTTCTTTCTTTCTTACTAATCTTTTTTTCTATCTTTCTTTCTTACTAATCTATCTTTCTTTCTTACTAATCTTTTTTTCTTTCTTTCTTTCTAACTAATCTATCTTTCTTTCTTTCTTACTAATCTTGTTTTCTTTCTTTCTTTCTTACTAATCTTTTTTTCTTTCTTTCTTACTAATCTTTTTTCTTTCTTTCTTTCTAACTAATCTATCTTTCTTTCTTACTAATCTATCTTTCTTTCTTTCTTACTAATCTTTTTTTTCTTTCTTTCTAACTAATCTATCTTTCTTTCTTTCTTGCTAATCTTTTTTTCTTTCTTTCTTTCTTACTAATCTATCTTTCTTTCTTTCTAATCTTTTTTCTTTCTTTCTTACTAATCTATCTTTCTTTCTTACTAATCTTTTTTTCTTTCTTTCTTACTAATCTTTTTTCTTTCTTTCTAACTAATCTATCTTTCTTTCTTACTAATCTTTTTTTCTTTCTTTCTTTCTTTCTTACTAATCTTTTTTTCTTTCTTTCTTTCTTTCTAACTAATCTTTTTTTTCTTTCTTTCTAACTAATCTATCTTTCTTTCTTTCTTTCTTGCTAATCTTTTTTCTTTCTTTCTTTCTTACTAATCTATCCTTCTTTCTTTCTTACTAATCTTTTTTTCTTTCTTTCTTACTAATCTATCTTTCTTTCTTTCTTACTAATCTTTTTTTCTTTCTTTCTTACTAATCTTTTTTCTTTCTTTCTAACTAATCTATCTTTCTTTCTTACTAATCTTTTTTTCTTTCTTTCTTTCTTTCTTACTAATCTTTTTTTTCTTTCTTTCTAACTAATCTATCTTTCTTTCTTTCTTTCTTGCTAATCTTTTTTCTTTCTTTCTTACTAATCTTTTTTCTTTCTTTCTTTTTAACTAATCTATCTTTCTTTCTTACTAATCTTTTTTTCTTTCTTTCTTTCTTACTAATCTTTTTTTTCTTTCTTTCTAACTAATCTATCTTTCTTTCTTTCTTGCTAATCTTTTTTTCTTTCTTTCTTTCTTACTAATCTATCTTTCTTTCTTACTAATCTTTTTTTCTTTCTTTCTTACTAATCTTTTTTTCTTTCTTTCTTTCTTTCTTACTAATCTTTTTTTTCTTTCTTTCTAACTAATCTATCTTTCTTTCTTTCTTTCTTGCTAATCTTTTTTTCTTTCTTTCTTTCTAACTAATCTATCTTTCTTTCTTTCTTACTAATCTTTTTTTCTTTCTTTCTTACTAATCTTTTTTCTTTCTTTCTAACTAATCTATCTTTCTTTCTTACTAATCTTTTTTTCTTTCTTTCTTTCTTACTAATCTTTTTTTTCTTTCTTTCTAACTAATCTATCTTTCTTTCTTACTAATCTTTTTTTCTTTCTTTCTTTCTTTCTTACTAATCTTTTTTTTCTTTCTTTCTAACTAATCTATCTTTCTTTCTTTCTTTCTTGCTAATCTTTTTTTCTTTCTTTCTTTCTTACTAATCTATCTTTCTTTCTTTCTTACTAATCTTTTTTTCTTTCTTTCTTACTAATCTTTTTTCTTTCTTTCTTTCTAACTAATCTATCTTTCTTTCTTACTAATCTTTCTTTCTTTCTTACTAATCTTTTTTCTTTCTTTCTAACTAATCTATCTTTCTTTCTTTCTTACTAATCTTTTTCTTTCTTTCTTTCTTACTAATCTATCTTTCTTTCTTACTAATCTATCTTTCTTTCTTTCTAACTAATCTATCTTTCTTTCTTTCTTACTAATCTATCTTTCTTTCTTACTAATCTTTTTTCTCTCTGTCTAACTAATCTATCTATCTTTCTTACTAATCAATCTTTCTCTTACTAATCTATCTTTTTTTCTTTCTTACTAATCTATCTTTCTTTCCTTCTTTCTTTCTAACTAATCTATCTTTCTTTCTTACTAATCTTTTTTTATTTTTTTATTTCTAACTAATCTATCTTTCTTTCTCTTTCTTACTAATCTATCTTTCTTTCTTTCTTACTATTTTTTTCTTTCTTTCTTTCTTACTAATCTATCTTTCTTTCTTTCTTACTAATCTATCTTTCTTTCTTTCTAACTAATCTATCTTTCTTTCTTACTAATCTTTTTTTATTTTTTTATTTCTAACTAATCTATCTTTCTTTCTTTCTTTCTTTCTAACTAATCTATCTTTCTTTCTTTCTTACTAATCTTTTTTTTATCTTTCTTTCTAACTAATCTATCTTTCTTTCTTTCTTACTGAACTATAAACTAATTAAACTTTAAACTAATTTAAACTTTAAACTTCTTCAAACTTATTGGTCCAAACTTTCACAAGCCAACTTAAAGTTTGTCTCGACGAACTTTTTCTAGTTATTATTATTCTTCTGACTCTAAAATTTAAACTCTAACTCGTCCTAGAGCTTTAACTCTACAAACTCCAAACTCGGGTCAGACCTTCAAACTGTTCTGACTTAGTGTGCTATATCTTTTCAGACTGATTTGACTTTCAGATTTCTTAAAAATTAATATTAAAAATCATAAAAATCCCATTGACTTTCATTGTAACAGTTCAAAATGAGCCAAGACTACGGTGGCCCAGTAGTCTACACCAAATAAACTCAAATCTAAATTCCCTAAAGCCTTGGACTCAATTAAACTCCCATTCTATATGTACTTATGAACTCTATCTATCTATCTATCTATCTATCTATCTATCTATCTATCTATCTATCTATCTATCTATCTATCTATCTATCTCTTTCTAACTTATCTATCTATCTATCTATCTATCTATCTATCTATCTATCTATCTATCTATCTGATCTTTCTTCCTTTCTAACTAATCTATCTTTCTTCCTTTCTAACTAATCTATCTTTCTTTCTTTCTAACTAATCTCTTTATTTCTAAACTAATCTATCTTTCTTTCTTTCTAACTAATCTTTCTTTCTAACTAATATTTCCTTCTAACTAATCTATCTTTCTTTCTTTCTAACTAATCTATCTATGTTTCTTTCTAACTAATCTATCTATCTTTCTTTCTAACTAATCTATCTATCTTTCTTTCTAACTAATCTCTTTCTTTCTAACTAATCTCTTTCTTTCTTTCTAACTAATCTCTTTCTTTCTAACTAATCTATCTTTTTTTCTTTCTAACTAATCTATCTTTCTTTCTTTCTAACTAATCTATCTTTCTTTCTTTCTAACTAATCTATCTTTCTTTCTTTCTAACTAATCTATCTTTCTTTCTAACTAATCTATCTTTCTTTCTTATCTATCTATCTATCTATCTATCTATCTATCTATCTATCTATCTATCTATCTATCTATCTATCTTTCTTTCTTTCTAACTAATCTATCTATATATCTTTATTTCTAACTAATCTATCTTTCTTTCTTATCTATCTATCTATCTATCTATCTATCTATCTATCTATCTATCTATCTATCTATCTATCTATCTTTCTTTCTTTCTTTCTTTCTTTCTAACTAATCTATCTTTCTTTATTTCTTTCAAACTAATCTATCTTTCTTTCTTTCTAACTAATCTATCTTTCTTTCTTTCTAACTAATATTTCCTTCTAACTAATCTATCTTTCTTTCTTTCTAACTAATCTATCTATGTTTCTTTCTAACTAATCTCTTTCTTTCTAACTAATCTATCTATCTTTCTTTCTAACTAATCTATCTTTCTTTATTTCTTTCAAACTAATCTATCTTTTTTCTTTCTAACTAATCTATCTTTCTTTCTTTCTAACTAATCTATCTTTCTTTCTTTCTAACTAATCTATCTTTATTTCTTTATTTCTTTCTAACTAATCTATCTTTTTTTCTTTCTAACTAATCTATCTTTCTTTATTTCTTTCAAACTAATCTATCTTTATTTCTTTATTTCTTTCTAACTAATCTATCTATGTTTCTTTCTAACTAATCTATCTTTCTTTCTAACTAATCTATCTATGTTTCTTTCTAAATAATCTATCTATCTTTCTTTCTAACTAATCTCTTTCTTTCTAACTAATCTATCTATCTTTCTTTCTAACTAATCTCTTTCTTTCTAACTAATCTCTTTCTTTCTTTCTAACTAATCTCTTTCTTTCTAACTAATCTATCTTTCTTTCTTTCTAACTACTCTATCTTTCTTTCATTCTAACTAATCTATCTTTCTTTCTAACTAATCTATCTATCTTTCTTTCTAACTAATCTATCTTTCTTTCTTTCTTTCTTGCTAATCTTTTTTCTTTCTTTCTTTCTTACTAATCTATCTTTCTTTCTTTCTTACTAATCTTTTTCTTTCTTTCTTTCTTACTAATCTATCTTTCTTTCTTTCTTACTAATCTATCTTTCTTTCATTCTTACTAATCTTTTTTTCTTTCTTTCTTTCTTACTAATCTATCTTTCTTTCTTTCTTACTAATCTATCTTTCTTTCATTCTTACTAATCTTTTTTTCTTTCTTTCTGTCTTACTAATCTATCTTTCTTTCTTTCTTACTAATCTTTTTTTCTATCTTTCTTTCTTACTAATCTATCTTTCTTTCTTACTAATCTTTTTTTCTTTCTTTCTTTCTAACTAATCTATCTTTCTTTCTTTCTTACTAATCTTGTTTTCTTTCTTTCTTTCTTACTAATCTTTTTTTCTTTCTTTCTTACTAATCTTTTTTCTTTCTTTCTTTCTAACTAATCTATCTTTCTTTCTTACTAATCTATCTTTCTTTCTTTCTTACTAATCTTTTTTTTCTTTCTTTCTAACTAATCTATCTTTCTTTCTTTCTTGCTAATCTTTTTTTCTTTCTTTCTTTCTTACTAATCTATCTTTCTTTCTTTCTAATCTTTTTTCTTTCTTTCTTACTAATCTATCTTTCTTTCTTACTAATCTTTTTTTCTTTCTTTCTTACTAATCTTTTTTCTTTCTTTCTAACTAATCTATCTTTCTTTCTTACTAATCTTTTTTTCTTTCTTTCTTTCTTTCTTACTAATCTTTTTTTCTTTCTTTCTTTCTTTCTAACTAATCTTTTTTTTCTTTCTTTCTAACTAATCTATCTTTCTTTCTTTCTTTCTTGCTAATCTTTTTTCTTTCTTTCTTTCTTACTAATCTATCCTTCTTTCTTTCTTACTAATCTTTTTTTCTTTCTTTCTTACTAATCTATCTTTCTTTCTTTCTTACTAATCTTTTTTTCTTTCTTTCTTACTAATCTTTTTTCTTTCTTTCTAACTAATCTATCTTTCTTTCTTACTAATCTTTTTTTCTTTCTTTCTTTCTTTCTTACTAATCTTTTTTTTCTTTCTTTCTAACTAATCTATCTTTCTTTCTTTCTTTCTTGCTAATCTTTTTTCTTTCTTTCTTACTAATCTTTTTTCTTTCTTTCTTTTTAACTAATCTATCTTTCTTTCTTACTAATCTTTTTTTCTTTCTTTCTTTCTTACTAATCTTTTTTTTCTTTCTTTCTAACTAATCTATCTTTCTTTCTTTCTTGCTAATCTTTTTTTCTTTCTTTCTTTCTTACTAATCTATCTTTCTTTCTTACTAATCTTTTTTTCTTTCTTTCTTACTAATCTTTTTTTCTTTCTTTCTTTCTTTCTTACTAATCTTTTTTTTCTTTCTTTCTAACTAATCTATCTTTCTTTCTTTCTTTCTTGCTAATCTTTTTTTCTTTCTTTCTTTCTAACTAATCTATCTTTCTTTCTTACTAATCTTTTTTTCTTTCTTTCTTTCTTACTAATCTTTTTTTTCTTTCTTTCTAACTAATCTATCTTTCTTTCTTACTAATCTTTTTTTCTTTCTTTCTTTCTTTCTTACTAATCTTTTTTTTCTTTCTTTCTAACTAATCTATCTTTCTTTCTTTCTTTCTTGCTAATCTTTTTTTCTTTCTTTCTTTCTTACTAATCTATCTTTCTTTCTTTCTTACTAATCTTTTTTTCTTTCTTTCTTACTAATCTTTTTTCTTTCTTTCTTTCTAACTAATCTATCTTTCTTTCTTACTAATCTTTCTTTCTTTCTTACTAATCTTTTTTCTTTCTTTCTAACTAATCTATCTTTCTTTCTTTCTTACTAATCTTTTTCTTTCTTTCTTTCTTACTAATCTATCTTTCTTTCTTACTAATCTATCTTTCTTTCTTTCTAACTAATCTATCTTTCTTTCTTTCTTACTAATCTATCTTTCTTTCTTACTAATCTTTTTTCTCTCTGTCTAACTAATCTATCTATCTTTCTTACTAATCAATCTTTCTCTTACTAATCTATCTTTTTTTCTTTCTTACTAATCTATCTTTCTTTCCTTCTTTCTTTCTAACTAATCTATCTTTCTTTCTTACTAATCTTTTTTTATTTTTTTATTTCTAACTAATCTATCTTTCTTTCTCTTTCTTACTAATCTATCTTTCTTTCTTTCTTACTATTTTTTTCTTTCTTTCTTTCTTACTAATCTATCTTTCTTTCTTTCTTACTAATCTATCTTTCTTTCTTTCTAACTAATCTATCTTTCTTTCTTACTAATCTTTTTTTATTTTTTTATTTCTAACTAATCTATCTTTCTTTCTTTCTTTCTTTCTAACTAATCTATCTTTCTTTCTTTCTTACTAATCTTTTTTTTATCTTTCTTTCTAACTAATCTATCTTTCTTTCTTTCTTACTGAACTATAAACTAATTAAACTTTAAACTAATTTAAACTTTAAACTTCTTCAAACTTATTGGTCCAAACTTTCACAAGCCAACTTAAAGTTTGTCTCGACGAACTTTTTCTAGTTATTCTTCTTCTTCTTATTTTTCTTACCCAAAAAATTCTGACTCTAACTCGTCCTAGAGCTTTAACTCTACAAACTCCAAACTCGGGTCAGACCTTCAGACTGTTCTGACTCGGTGTGCTATATCTTTTCAAACTGATTTGACTTTCAGATTTCTTAAAAATTAATATTAAAAATCATAAAAATCCCATTGACTTTCATTGCAACAGTTCAAATTGAGCCAAGACTACGGTGGCCCAGCAGTGGACACCAAATAAACTCAAATCTAAACTCCCTGAAGCCCTAGACTCAATTAAACTACCATTCTATATGTACTAATAAACTTATTATCTATCTATCTATCTATCTATCTATCTATCTATCTATCTATCTATCTATCTATCTATCTATCTATCTATCTATCTATCTATCTATCTATCTATCTATCCATCTATCTCTTTCAACTATCTATCTCTCTTTCTATCTATACATCTCTTTCTTTCTTTCTTTCTAACTAATCTATTTTTTCTTTCATTCTAACTAATCTATCTTTTTTCTTTCTAACTAATCTATCTTTCTTTCTAACTGATCTATCTTTTTTCTTTCTAACTACTCTATCTTTCTTTCATTCTAACTAATCTATCTTTCTTTCTAACTAATCTATCTTTCTTTCTTTCTAACTACTCTATCTTTCTTTCATTCTAACTAATCTATCTTTCTTTCTAACTAATCTATCTTTCTTTCTAACTAATCTATCTTTCTTTCTAACTAATCTATCTTTCTTTCTAACTAATCTTTCTTTCTTTCTAACTACTCTATCTTTCTTTCATTCTAACTAATCTATCTTTCTTTCTAACTAATCTATCTTTCTTTCTAACTAATCTATATATCTTTCTTTCTAACTTATCTATCTTTCTTTCTAACTAATCTATCTTTCTTTCTTTCTAACTACTCTATCTTTCTTTCATTCTAACTAATCTATCTTTCTTTCTAACTAATCTAACTTTCTTTCTAACTAACTAATCTATCTTTCTTTCTTTCTTTCTAACAAATCTATTTATCTTTCTTTCTAACTAATCTATCTATCTATCTATCTTTCTTTCTAATCTATCTTTCTTTCTTTCTAACTAATCGAACTTTCTTTCTAAATAATCTATCTTTCTTTCTTTCTAACTACTCTATCTTTCTTTCATTCTAACGAATCTATCTTTCTTTCTAACTAATCTATCTATCTTTCTTTCTAACTAATATATCTTTCTTTCTAACTAATCTTTCTTTCTTTCTAACTAATCTATCTATCTTTCTTTCTAACTTATCTATCTTTCTTTCTAACTAATCTATCTTTCTTTCTAACTAATCTATCTTTCTTTCTTTCTAACTACTCTATCTTTCTTTCATTCTAACTAATCTATCTTTCTTTCTAACTAATCTAACTTTCTTTCTAACTAACTAATCTATCTTTCTTTCTTTCTTTCTAACAAATCTATTTATCTTTCTTTCTAACTAATCTATCTATCTATCTATCTTTCTTTCTAATCTATCTTTCTTTCTTTCTAACTAATCGAACTTTCTTTCTAAATAATCTATCTTTCTTTCTTTCTAACTACTCTATCTTTCTTTCATTCTAACTAATCTATCTTTCTTTCTAACTAATCTATCTATCTTTCTTTCTAACTAATATATCTTTCTTTCTAACTAATCTTTCTTTCTTTCTAACTACTCTATCTTTCTTTCTTTCTAACTACTCTATCTTTCTTTCATTCTAACTAATCTATCTTTCTTGCTAACTAATCTATCTTTCTTTTTTCTAACTACTCTATCTTTCTTTCATTCTAACTAATCTATCTTTCTTTCATTCTAACTAATCTATCTTTCTTTCTAACTAATCTATCTATCTTTCTTTCTAACTAATCTATCTATCTTTCTTTCTAATTTATCTATCTTTCTTTCTAACTAATCTATCTTTCTTTCTTTCTAACTACTCTATCTTTCTTTCATTCTAACTAATCTATCTTTCTTTCATTCTAACTAATCTATCTTTCTTTCTAACTAATCTAACTTTCTTTCTAACTAACTAATCTATCTTTCTTTCTTTCTTTCTTTCTAACTAATCTATTTATCTTTCTTTCTAACTAATCTATCTTTCTTTCTAATCTATCTTTCTTTCTTTCTAACTAATCTAACTTTCTTTCTAACTAATCTATCTATCTTTCTTTCTTTTTAACTAATCTATCTTTTATTCTAACAAATCTATTTTTCTTTCTTTCTAACTAATCCATCTTTTCGTTTTGACTAATCTATCTTTCTTTCTAACTAATCTATCTATCTTTCTTTCTTTCTAACTAATCTATCTTTCCTTCATTCTAACAAATCTCTTTCTTTCTTTCTAACTAATCTATCTTTTTTCTTTCTAACTAATCTATCTATCTTTCTTTCTTTTTAACTAATCTATCTTTTATTCTAACAAATCTATTTTTCTTTCTTTCTAACTAAACTATCTATCTTTCTTTCTTTCTAACTAATCTATCTTTCTTTTTCTTTCTAACTAATCTCTTTCTTTCTTTCTTTCTAACTAATCTATCTTTCTTTCTCACTAATCTTTTTTTCTTTCTTTCTTTCTAACTAATCTATCTTTCTCACTAATCTATCTTTCTTTCTTTCTTTCTTACTAATCTATCTTTCTTTCCTTTTTTCTTTCTAACTAATCTATCTTTCTTTCTTTCTTACTAATCTTTTTTCTTTCTTTTTTTCTAACTAATCTATCTTTCTTTCTTTCTTTCTAACTAATCTTTTTTTCTTTCTTTCTAACTAATCTATCTTTCTTTCTTTCTAACTTATCTATATTTCTTTCTTTCTTTCTTACTTTCTTTCTTTCTTTCATTCTTTCTTTCATTCTTTCTTTCTTTCTAACTAATCTATCTTTCTTTCTTACTAATATTTTTTTCTTTCTTTCTTTCTTTCTAACTAATCTATCTTTCTAACTAATCTTTCTTTCTTTCTTTTTAATTAACTTTCTTTCTTTCTTTCTAACTAATCTATCTATCTTTCTATCTTTCTTTCTACCTAATCTATCTTTCTTTCTTTCTTTTTAATTAACTTTCTTTCTTTCTTTCTTTCTAACTAATCTATCTTTCTTTCTTTCTAACTAATCTATCTTTCTTTTTCTTTCTAACTAATCTCTTTCTTTCTTTCTTTATAACTAATCTATCTTTCTTTCTCACTAATCTTTTTTTCTTTCTTTCTTTCTAACTAATCTATCTATCTTTCTATCTTTCTTACTAATCAATCTTTCTTTCTTTCTTACTAATTTATCTTTCTTTCTTTCTTTCTTACTAATCTATCTTTCTTTCCTTTTTTCTTTCTAACTAATCTATCTTTCTTTTTCTTTCTAACTAATCTCTTTCTTTCTTTCTTTCTAACTAATCTATCTTTCTTTCTCACTAATCTTTTTTTCTTTCTTTCTTTCTAACTAATCTATCTTTCTCACTAATCTATCTTTCTTTCTTTCTTTCTTACAAATTTTTCTTTCTTTCCTTTTTTCTTTCTAACTAATCTATCTTTCTTTCTTTCTTACTAATCTTTTTTTCTTTCTTTTTTTCTAACTAATCTATCTTTCTTTCTTTCTTTCTAACTAATCTTTTTTCTTTCTTTCTAACTAATCTATCTTTCTTTCTAACTTATCTATATTTCTTTCTTTCTTACTTTCTTTCTTTCTTTCATTCTTTCTTTCATTCTTTCTTTCTTTCTTTCTAACTAATCTATCTTTCTTTCTTACTAATCTTTTTTTCTTTCTTTCTTTCTAACTAATCTATCTTTCTAACTAATCTTTCTTTCTTTCTTTTTAATTAACTTTCTTTCTTTCTTTCTAACTAATCTATCTATCTTTCTATCTTTCTTTCTACCTAATCTATCTTTCTTTCTTTCTTTTTAATTAACTTTCTTTCTTTCTTTCTTTCTAACTAATCTATCTTTCTTTCTTTCTAACTAATCTATCTTTCTTTTTCTTTCTAACTAATCTCTTTCTTTCTTTCTTTATAACTAATCTATCTTTCTCACTAATCTTTTTTTCTTTCTTTCTAACTAATCTATCTATCTTTCTATCTTTCTTACTAATCAATCTTTCTTTCTTTCTTACTAATTTATCTTTCTTTCTTTCTTTCTTACTAATCTATCTTTCTTTCCTTTTTTCTTTCTAACTAATCTATCTTTCTTTCTTTCTTACTAATCTTTTTTCTTTCTTTTTTTCTAACTAATCTATCTTTCTTTCTTTCTTTCTAACTAATCTTTTTTTCTTTCTTTCTAACTAATCTATCTATCTTTCTTTCTTTCTTTCTAACTAATCTATCTATCTTTCTATCTTTCTTTCTACCTAATCTATCTTTCTTTCTTTCTTTTTAATTAACTTTCTTTCTTTCTTTCTAACTAATCTATCTTTCTTTTTCTTTCTAACTAATCTCTTTCTTTCTTTCTTTCTAACTAATCTATCTTTCTTTCTCACTAATCTTTTTTTCTTTCTTTCTAACTAATCTATCTATCTTTCTTACTAATCAATCTTTTTTCTTTCTTACTAATTTATCTTTCTTTCTTTCTTTCTTACTAATCTATCTTTCTTTCCTTTTTTCTTTCTAACTAATCTATCTTTTTTTCTTTCTTTTTTTCTAACTAATATATCTTTCTTTCTTTCTAACTTATCTATATTTCTTTCTTTCTTTATTTCTTACTAATCTATCTTTCTTTCTTACTAATCTTTTTTTCTTTCTTTCTTTCTAACTAATCTATCTTTCTAACTAATCTTTCTTTCTTTCTTTTTAATTAACTTTCTTTCTTTCTTTCTAACTAATCTATCTATCTTTCTATCTTTCTTTCTACCTAATCTATCTTTCTTTCTTTCTTTTTAATTAACTTTCTTTCTTTCTTTCTTTCTAACTAATCTATCTTTCTTTCTTTCTAACTAATCTATCTTTCTTTTTCTTTCTAACTAATCTCTTTCTTTCTTTCTTTATAACTAATCTATCTTTCTCACTAATCTTTTTTTCTTTCTTTCTAACTAATCTATCTTTCTTTCTATCTTTCTTACTAATCAATCTTTCTTTCTTTCTTACTAATTTATCTTTCTTTCTTTCTTTCTTACTAATCTATCTTTCTTTCCTTTTTTCTTTCTAACTAATCTATCTTTCTTTCTTTCTTACTAATCTTTTTTCTTTCTTTTTTTCTAACTAATCTATCTTTCTTTCTTTCTAACTAATCTTTTTTTCTTTCTTTCTAACTAATCTATCTATCTTTCTTTCTTTCTTTCTAACTAATCTATCTATCTTTCTATCTTTCTTTCTACCTAATCTATCTTTCTTTCTTTCTTTTTAATTAACTTTCTTTCTTTCTTTCTAACTAATCTATCTTTCTTTTTCTTTCTAACTAATCTCTTTCTTTCTTTCTTTCTAACTAATCTATCTTTCTTTCTCACTAATCTTTTTTTCTTTCTTTCTAACTAATCTATCTATCTTTCTTACTAATCAATCTTTTTTCTTTCTTACTAATTTATCTTTCTTTCTTTCTTTCTTACTAATCTATCTTTCTTTCCTTTTTTCTTTCTAACTAATCTATCTTTTTTTCTTTCTTTTTTTCTAACTAATATATCTTTCTTTCTTTCTAACTTATCTATATTTCTTTCTTTCTTTATTTCTTACTAATCTATCTTTCTTTCTAACTAATCTATCTATCTTTCTTTCTTTCTTTCTAACTAATCTATCTTTCTTACTAATCTTTTTTTCTTTCTTTTTAACTAATCTATCTTTCTTTCTTTCTTACTAAACTATAAACTAATTAAACTTTAAACTTCTTTAAACTTCTTCAAACTTATTGGTCCAAACTTTCACAAGCCAACTTAAAGTTTGTCTCGACGAACTTTTTCTAGTTATTATTATTCTTCTGACTCTAAAATTTAAACTCTAACTCGTCCTAGAGCTTTAACTCTACAAACTCCAAACTCGGGTCAGACCTTCAAACTGTTCTGACTTAGTGTGCTATATCTTTTCAGACTGATTTGACTTTCAGATTTCTTAAAAATTAATATTAAAAATCATAAAAATCCCATTGACTTTCATTGTAACAGTTCAAAATGAGCCAAGACTACGGTGGCCCAGTAGTCTACACCAAATAAACTCAAATCTAAATTCCCTAAAGCCTTGGACTCAATTAAACTCCCATTCTATATGTACTTATGAACTCTATCTATCTATCTATCTATCTATCTATCTATCTATCTATCTATCTATCTATCTATCTATCTATCTATCTATCTATCTCTTTCTAACTTATCTATCTATCTATCTATCTATCTATCTATCTATCTATCTATCTATCTGATCTTTCTTCCTTTCTAACTAATCTATCTTTCTTCCTTTCTAACTAATCTATCTTTCTTTCTTTCTAACTAATCTCTTTATTTCTAAACTAATCTATCTTTCTTTCTTTCTAACTAATCTTTCTTTCTAACTAATATTTCCTTCTAACTAATCTATCTTTCTTTCTTTCTAACTAATCTATCTATGTTTCTTTCTAACTAATCTATCTATCTTTCTTTCTAACTAATCTATCTATCTTTCTTTCTAACTAATCTCTTTCTTTCTAACTAATCTCTTTCTTTCTTTCTAACTAATCTCTTTCTTTCTAACTAATCTATCTTTTTTTCTTTCTAACTAATCTATCTTTCTTTCTTTCTAACTAATCTATCTTTCTTTCTTTCTAACTAATCTATCTTTCTTTCTTTCTAACTAATCTATCTTTCTTTCTAACTAATCTATCTTTCTTTCTTATCTATCTATCTATCTATCTATCTATCTATCTATCTATCTATCTATCTATCTATCTATCTATCTATCTTTCTTTCTTTCTAACTAATCTATCTATATATCTTTATTTCTAACTAATCTATCTTTCTTTCTTATCTATCTATCTATCTATCTATCTATCTATCTATCTATCTATCTATCTATCTATCTATCTATCTATCTTTCTTTCTTTCTTTCTTTCTTTCTAACTAATCTATCTTTCTTTATTTCTTTCAAACTAATCTATCTTTCTTTCTTTCTAACTAATCTATCTTTCTTTCTTTCTAACTAATATTTCCTTCTAACTAATCTATCTTTCTTTCTTTCTAACTAATCTATCTATGTTTCTTTCTAACTAATCTCTTTCTTTCTAACTAATCTATCTATCTTTCTTTCTAACTAATCTATCTTTCTTTATTTCTTTCAAACTAATCTATCTTTTTTCTTTCTAACTAATCTATCTTTCTTTCTTTCTAACTAATCTATCTTTCTTTCTTTCTAACTAATCTATCTATCTTTCTTTCTAACTAATCTATCTTTCTTTCTTTCTAACTAATCTATCTTTCTTACTAACTAATCTATCTTTCTTTCTAACCAATCTTTCTTTCTTTCTTTCTTTTTTCATTCTTTCTAACTAATCTATCTTTCTTTCTTTCTAACTAATCTATCTTTCTTTCTAACTAATCTATCTATCTTTCTTTCTAACTAATCTCTTTCTTTCTTTCTAACTAATCTATCTTTCTTTCTAACTAATCTATCTTTCTTTCTAACTAATCTATCTATCTTTCTTTCTAACTAATCTATCTTTCTTTCTTTCTAACTAATCTATCTATCTATCTTTCTAACTAATCTATCTTTCTTTCTAACTAATCTATCTTTCTTTCTTTCTAACTAACTAATCTTTCTTTCTTTCTAACTAATCTATCTTTCTTTCTTTCTTTCTAACTAATCTATGTTTCTTTCTTTCTTTCTAACTAATCTATGTTTCTTTCTTTCTAACTAATCTATCTTTCTTTCTATCTTTCTAACTAATCTATCTTTCTTTCTAACCAATCTTTCTTTCTTTCTTTCTTACTTTCTTTCTTTCTAACTAATCTATCTTTTTTCTTTCTAACTAATCTATCTATCTTTCTTTCTAACTAATCTTTCTTTCTTTCTAACCAATCTATCTTTCTTTCTTTCTAACTAATCTTTCTTTCTTTCTTTCTTTCTTTCTAACTTATCTATCTATCTTTCTAACTAATCTTTCTTTCTTTCTAACTAATCTTTCTTTCTTTCTAACTAATCTATCTTACTTTCTAACTAATTTATCTTTCTTTCTTTCTAACTAATCTATCTTTCTTTTTTTCTAACTAATCTATCTTTCTAGCTAATCTATCTTTCTTTCTATCAAATCCATCTTTCTTTGTTTTTTAAATAATCTATCTTTCTTTATTTCTAACTAAGTTATCTTTCTTTCTAACTAATCTATCTTTCTTTCTAACTAATCTATCTTTCTAACTAATCTATCTTTCTAACAAATCTCTTTCTTTGTTTTTTAACTAATCTATCTTTCTTTCTAACTAATTTATCTTTCTTTCTAACTAATCTATCTTTCTTTCTAACTAATCTATCTTTCTTTCTAACTAATCTATCTTTCTTTCTTTCTAATCTATCTTTCTTTCTAACTAATCTATCTTACTTTCTTTCTTTCTTTTTAATTAACTTTCTTTCTTTCTTTCTTTCTAACTAATCTATCTTTCTTTCTTTCTAACTGATCTATCTTTCTTTTTCTTTCTAACTAATCTATCTTTCTTTCTTTCTAACTAATCTTTCTTTCTTTCTTACTAATCTATCTTTCTTTCTTTCTTTCTAACTAATCTATCTTTCTTTCTTACTAATATTTTTTTCTTTCTTTCTTTCTAACTAATCTATCTTTCTAACTAATCTTTCTTTCTTTCTTTCTTTTTAATTAACTTTCTTTCTTTCTTTCTTTCTAACCAATCTATCTTTCTTTCTTTCTAACTAATCTATCTTTCTTTTTCTTTGTAACTAATCTATCTTTCTTTCTTTCTTACTAATCTTTTTTTCTTTCTTTCTTTCTAACTAATCTATCTATCTTTCTTTCTTTCTTTCTTTTTAATTAACTTTATTTATTTCTTTCTTTCTAACTAATCTATCTTTCTTTCTAACTAATCTATCTTTCTTTTTCTTTCTAACTAATCTATCTTTCTTTCTTACTAATATTTTTTTCTTTCTTTCTTTCTAACTAATCTATCTTTCTAACTAATCTTTCTTTCTTTCTTTCTTTTTAATTAACTTTCTTTCTTTCTTTCTTTCTAACCAATCTATCTTTCTTTCTTTCTAACTAATCTATCTTTCTTTTTCTTTGTAACTAATCTATCTTTCTTTCTTTCTTACTAATCTTTTTTTCTTTCTTTCTTTCTAACTAATCTATCTATCTTTCTTTCTTTTTAATTAACTTTATTTATTTCTTTCTTTCTAACTAATCTATCTTTCTTTCTAACTAATCTATCTTTCTTTTTCTTTCTAACTAATCTATCTTTCTTTCTTTCTTTCTAACTAATCTATCTTTCTCACTAATCTATCTTTCTTTCTTTCTTTCTTACTAATATATCTTTCTTTCCTTTTTTCTTTCTAACTAATCTATCTTTCTTTCTTTCTTACTAATCTTTTTTTCTTTCTTTTTTTCTAACTAATCTATCTATCTTTCATTCTTTCTTTCTAACTAATCTTTTTTTTCTTTCTTTCTAACTAATCTATCTTTCTTTCTAACTTATCTATATTTCTTTCTTTCTTTCTTTCTTTCTAACTAACTAATCTATCTTTCTTTCTTACTAATCTTTTTTTCTTTCTTTCTTTCTTTCTAACTAATCTATCCTTCTAACTAATCTTTCTTTCTTTCTTTTTAATTAACTTTCTTTCTTTCTTTCTTTCTTTCTAACTAATCTATCTATCTTTCTTTCTACCTAATCTATATTTCTTTTTTTCTTTTTAATTAACTTTCTTTCTTTCTTTCTTTCTTTCTAACTAATCTATCTTTCTTTCTTTCTAACTAATCTATCTTTCTTTTTCTTTCTAACTAATCTCTTTCTTTCTAACTAATCTATCTTTCTTTCTCACTAATCTTTTTTCTTTCTTTCTTTCTAACTAATCTATCTATCTCACTAATCTATCTTTCTTCCTTTCTTTCTTACTAATCTATCTTTCTTTCCTTTTTTCTTTCTAACTAATCTATCTTTCTTTCTTTCTTACTAATCTTTTTTTCTTTCTTTCTAACTAATCCATCTTTCTTTCTCTCTAACTAATCTATCTTTCTTTCTCACTAATCTTTTTTCTTTCTTTCTTTCTAACTAATCTATCTATCTCACTAATCTATCTTTCTTCCTTTCTTTCTTACTAATCTATCTTTCTTTCCTTTTTTCTTTCTAACTAATCTATCGTTCTTTCTTTCTTTCTAACTAATCTTTTTTCTTTCTTTCTAACTAATCCATCTTTCTTTCTTTCTAACTAATCTATCTTTCTTTCTTTCTAACTTATCTATATTTCTTTCTTTCTCTTTCTTTCTTTCTTTCTTTCTTTCTTTCTTTCTTTCTTTCTTTCTAACTAATCTATCTTTCTTTCTTACTAATCTTTTTTTCTTTCTTTCTTTCTAACTAATCTATCTTTCTAACTAATCTTTCTTTCTTTCTTTTTAATTAACTTTCTTTCTTTCTTTCTAACTAATCTATCTATCTTTCTATCTTTCTTTCTACCTAATCTATCTTTCTTTCTTTCTTTTTAATTAACTTTCTTTCTTTCTTTCTTTCTTTCTTTCTTTCTAACTAATTTATCTTTCTTTCTTTCTAACTAATCTATCTTTCTTTTTCTTACTAACTAATCTTTCTTTCTTTCTAACTAATCTATCTTTCTTTCTTACTAATCTTTTTTTCTTTCTTTTTTCTAACTAATCTATGTTTCTTTCTTTCTAACTAATCTTTTTTTCTTTCTTTCTAACTAATCTATCTTTCTTTCTTTCTTTCTTTCTTACTAATCTTTTTTTCTTTCTTTCTTTCTAACTAATCTATCTTTCTAACTAATCTTTCTTTCTTTTTAATTAACTTTCTTTCTTTCTTTCTTTCTTTCTAACTAATCTATCTTTCTTTCTTTCTAACTAATCTATCTTTCTTTTTCTTTCTAACTAATCTCTTTCTTTCTTTCTTTCTTTCTAACTAATCTATCTTTCTTTCTTTCTTTCTAACTAATCTTTTTTCTTTCTTTCTAACTAATCCATCTTTCTTTCTTTCTAACTAATCTATCTTTCTTTCTTTCTAACTTATCTATATTTCTTTCTTTCTTTCTCTTTCTTTCTTTCTTTCTTTCTTTCTTTCTTTCTTTCTTTCTTTCTAACTAATCTATCTTTCTTTCTTACTAATCTTTTTTTCTTTCTTTCTTTCTAACTAATCTATCTTTCTAACTAATCTTTCTTTCTTTCTCTTTAATTAACTTTCTTTCTTTCTTTCTAACTAATCTATCTATCTATCTTTCTATCTTTCTTTCTACCTAATCTATCTTTCTTTCTTTCTTTTTAATTAACTTTCTTTCTTTCTTTCTTTCTTTCTTTCTTTCTTTCTAACTAATCTATCTTTCTTTCTTTCTAAATAAAAACTATCTTTCTTTTTCTTTCTAACTAATCTATCTATCTTTCTATCTTTCTTTCTACCTAATCTATCTTTCTTTCTTTCTTTTTAATTAACTTTCTTTCTTTCTTTCTTTCTAACTAATCTATCTTTCTTTCTCACTAATCTCTTTTTCTTTCTTTCTTTCTAACTAATCTATCTATCTTTCTATCTTTCTTACTAATCAATCTTTCTTTCTTTCTAACTAATTTATCTTTCTTTCTTTCTTTCTTACTAATCTATCTTTCTTTCCTTTTTTCTTTCTAACTAATCTTTCTTTCTTTCTTTCTTTCTAACTAATCTATCTTTCTTTCTTTCTTTCTTTCTCACTAACCTTTTTTTCTTTCTTTCTAACTAATCTATCTATCTTTCTATCTTTCTTACTAATCAATCTTTCTTTCTTTCTTACTAATTTATCTTTCTTTCTTTCTTTCTTACTAATCTTTTTTTCTTTCTTTCTTTCTAACTAATCTATCTTTCTTTCTTTCTAACTTATCTATATTTCTTTCTTTCTTTCTTTCTTACTAATCTATCTTTCTTTCTAACTAATCTCTTTCTTTCTTTCTAACTAATCTATCTTTCTTTCTTTCTTACTAATCTTTTTTTCTTTCTTTTTTCTAACTAATCTATCTTTCTTTCTTTCTTTCTAACTAATCTTTTTTTCTTTCTTTCTTTCTAACTTATCTATATTTCTTTCTTTCTTTCTTTCTTACTAATCTATCTTTCTTTCTAACTAATCTATCTTTCTTTCTTTCTTTCTAACTAATCTATCTTTCTTTCTTTCTTACTAATCTTTTTTTCTTTCTTTCTAACTAATCTATCTTTCTTTCTTTCTTACTAAACTATAAACTAATTAAACTTTAAACTTCTTTAAACTTCTTCAAACTTATTGGTCCAAACTTTCACAAGCCAACTTAAAGTTTGTCTCGACGAACTTTTTCTAGTTATTCTTCTTCTTCTTCTTCTTCTTATTTTTCTTACCCAAAAAATTCTGACTCTAACTCGTCCTAGAGCTTTAACTCTACAAACTCCAAACTCGGGTCAGACCTTCAGACTGTTCTGACTCGGTGTGCTATATCTTTTCAAACTGATTTGACTTTCAGATTTCTTAAAAATTAATATGAAAAATCATAAAAATCCCATTGACTTTCATTGCAACAGTTCAAATTGAGCCAAGACTACGGTGGCCCAGCAGTGGACACCAAATAAACTCAAATCTAAACTCCCTGAAGCCCTAGACTCAATTAAACTACCATTCTATATGTACTAATAAACTTATCTATCTATCTATCTATCTATCTATCTATCTCTTTCAACTATCTATCTCTCTTTCTATCTATACATCTCTTTCTTTCTTTCTTTCTAACTAATCTATTTTTTCTTTCATTCTAACTAATCTATCTTTTTTCTTTCTAACTAATCTATCTTTCTTTCTAACTGATCTATCTTTTTTCTTTCTAACTACTCTATCTTTCTTTCATTCTAACTAATCTATCTTTCTTTCTAACTAATCTATCTTTCTTTCTTTCTAACTACTCTATCTTTCTTTCATTCTAACTAATCTATCTTTCTTTCTAACTAATCTATCTTTCTTTCTAACTAATCTATCTTTCTTTCTAACTAATCTATCTTTCTTTCTAACTAATCTTTCTTTCTTTCTAACTACTCTATCTTTCTTTCTTTCTAACTACTCTATCTTTCTTTCTAACTAATCTATCTTTCTTTCTAACTAATCTATATATCTTTCTTTCTAACTTATCTATCTTTCTTTCTAACTAATCTATCTTTCTTTCTTTCTAACTACTCTATCTTTCTTTCATTCTAACTAATCTATCTTTCTTTCTAACTAATCTAACTTTCTTTCTAACTAACTAATCTATCTTTCTTTCTTTCTTTCTAACAAATCTATTTATCTTTCTTTCTAACTAATCTATCTATCTATCTATCTTTCTTTCTAATCTATCTTTCTTTCTTTCTAACTAATCGAACTTTCTTTCTAACTAATCTATCTTTCTTTCTTTCTAACTACTCTATCTTTCTTTCATTCAAACTAATCTATCTTTCTTTCTAACTAATCTATCTATCTTTCTTTCTAACTAATCTATCTTTCTTTCTAACTAATCTTTCTTTCTTTCTAACTAATCTATCTTTCTTGCTAACTAATCTATCTTTCTTTTTTCTAACTACTCTATCTTTCTTTCATTCTAACTAATCTATCTTTCTTTCTAACTAATCTATCTTTCTTTCTAACTACTCTATCTTTCTTTCATTCTAACTAATCTATCTTTCTTTCTAACTAATCTATCTTTCTTTCTAACTAATCTATCTATCTTTCTTTCTAACTTATCTATCTTTCTTTCTAACTAATCTATCTTTCTTTCTTTCTAACTACTCTATCTTTCTTTCATTCTAACTAATCTATCTTTCTTTCTAACTAATCTAACTTTCTTTCTAACTAACTAATCTATCTTTCTTTCTTTCTTTCTAACTAATCTATTTATCTTTCTTTCTAACTAATCTATCTATCTATCTTTCTTTCTAATCTATCTTTCTTTCTTTCTAACTAATCTAACTTTCTTTCTAACTAATCTATCTATCTTTCTTTCTTTTTAACTAATCTATCTTTTATTCTAACAAATCTATTTTTCTTTCTTTCTAACTAATCCATCTTTTCGTTTTGACTAATCTATCTTTCTTTCTAACTAATCTATCTATCTTTCTTTCTTTCTAACTAATCTATCTTTCCTTCATTCTAACAAATCTCTTTCTTTCTTTCTAACTAATCTATCTTTTTTCTTTCTAACTAATCTATCTATCTTTCTTTCTTTTTAACTAATCTATCTTTTATTCTAACAAATCTATTTTTCTTTCTTTCTAACTAAACTATCTATCTTTCTTTCTTTCTAACTAATCTATCTTTCTTTTTCTTTCTAACTAATCTCTTTCTTTCTTTCTTTCTAACTAATCTATCTTTCTTTCTCACTAATCTTTTTTTCTTTCTTTCTTTCTAACTAATCTATCTTTCTCACTAATCTATCTTTCTTTCTTTCTTTCTTACTAATCTATCTTTCTTTCCTTTTTTCTTTCTAACTAATCTATCTTTCTTTCTTTCTTACTAATCTTTTTTTCTTTCTTTTTTTCTAACTAATCTATCTTTCTTTCTTTCTTTCTAACTAATCTTTTTTTCTTTCTTTCTAACTAATCTATCTTTCTTTCTTTCTAACTTATCTATATTTCTTTCTTTCTTTCTTACTTTCTTTCTTTCTTTCATTCTTTCTTTCATTCTTTCTTTCTTTCTAACTAATCTATCTTTCTTTCTTACTAATCTTTTTTTCTTTCTTTCTTTCTAACTAATCTATCTTTCTAACTAATCTTTCTTTCTTTCTTTTTAATTAACTTTCTTTCTTTCTTTCTAACTAATCTATCTATCTTTCTATCTTTCTTTCTACCTAATCTATCTTTCTTTCTTTCTTTCTTTCTATCTAACTAATCTATCTTTCTTTCTTTCTAACTAATCTATCTTTCTTTTTCTTTCTAACTAATCTCTTTCTTTCTTTCTTTATAACTAATCTATCTTTCTTTCTCACTAATCTTTTTTTCTTTCTTTCTTTCTAACTAATCTATCTATCTTTCTATCTTTCTTACTAATCAATCTTTCTTTCTTTCTTACTAATTTATCTTTCTTTCTTTCTTACTAATCTATCTTTCTTTCCTTTTTTCTTTCTAACTAATCTATCTTTCTTTTTCTTTCTAACTAATCTCTTTCTTTCTTTCTTTCTAACTAATCTATCTTTCTTTCTCACTAATCTTTTTTTCTTTCTTTCTTTCTAACTAATCTATCTTTCTCACTAATCTATCTTTCTTTCTTTCTTTCTTTCTTACTAATCTTTCTTTCTTTCCTTTTTTCTTTCTAACTAATCTATCTTTCTTTCTTTCTTACTAATCTTTTTTTCTTTCTTTTTTTCTAACTAATCTATCTTTCTTTCTTTCTTTCTAACTAATCTTTTTTTCTTTCTTTCTAACTAATCTATCTTTCTTTCTTTCTAACTTATCTATATTTCTTTCTTTCTTACTTTCTTTCTTTCTTTCTTTCATTCTTTCTTTCTTTCTAACTAATCTATCTTTCTTTCTTACTAATCTTTGTTTCTTTCTTTCTTTCTAACTAATCTATCTTTCTAACTAATCTTTCTTTCTTTCTTTTGAATTAACTTTCTTTCTTTCTTTCTAACTAATCTATCTATCTTTCTATCTTTCTTTCTACCTAATCTATCTTTCTTTCTTTCTTTTTAATTAACTTTCTTTCTTTCTTTCTTTCTTTCTAACTAATCTATCTTTCTTTCTTTCTAACTAATCTATCTTTCTTTTTCTTTCTAACTAATCTCTTTCTTTCTTTCTTTATAACTAATCTATCTTTCTCACTAATCTTTTTTTCTTTCTTTCTTTCTAACTAATCTATCTATCTTTCTATCTTTCTTACTAATCAATCTTTCTTTCTTTCTTACTAATTTATCTTTCTTTCTTTCTTTCTTACTAATCTATCTTTCTTTCCTTTTTTCTTTCTAACTAATCTATCTTTCTTTCTTTCTTACTAATCTTTTTTCTTTCTTTTTTTCTAACTAATCTATCTTTCTTTCTTTCTTTCTAACTAATCTTTTTTTCTTTCTTTCTAACTAATCTATCTATCTTTCTTTCTTTCTTTCTAACTAATCTATCTATCTTTCTATCTTTCTTTCCACCTAATCTATCTTTCTTTCTTTCTTTTTAATTAACTTTCTTTCTTTCTTTCTAACTAATCTATCTTTCTTTCTTTCTAACTAATCTATCTTTCTTTTTCTTTCTAACTAATCTCTTTCTTTCTTTCTTTCTTTCTAACTAATCTATCTTTCTTTCTCACTAATCTTTTTTTCTTTCTTTCTAACTAAGCTATCTATCTTTCTATCTTTCTTACTAATCAATCTTTTTTCTTTCTTACTAATTTATCTTTCTTTCTTTCTTTCTTACTAATCTATCTTTCTTTCCTTTTTTCTTTCTAACTAATCTATCTTTCTTTCTTTCTTACTAATCTTTTTTCTTTCTTTTTTTCTAACTAATATATCTTTCTTTCTTTCTAACTTATCTATATTTCTTTCTTTCTTTATTTCTTACTAATCTATCTTTCTTTCTAACTAATCTATCTATCTTTCTTTCTTTCTTTCTTTCTTTCTTTCTAACTAATCTATCTTTCTTTCTTTCTTACTAATCTTTTTTTCTTTCTTTTTAACTAATCTATCTTTCTTTCTTTCTTACTAAACTATAAACTAATTAAACTTTAAACTTCTTTAAACTTCTTCAAACTTATTGGTCCAAACTTTCACAAGCCAACTTAAAGTTTGTCTCGACGAACTTTTTCTAGTTCTTCTTCTTCTTCTTCTTATTTTTCTTACCCAAAAAATTCTGACTCTAACTCGTCCTAGAGCTTTAACTCTACAAACTCCAAACTCGGGTCAGACCTTCAGACTGTTCTGACTCGGTGTGCTATATCTTTTCAAACTGATTTGACTTTCAGATTTCTTAAAAATTAATATTAAAAATCATAAAAATCCCATTGACTTTCATTGCAACAGTTCAAATTGAGCCAAGACTACGGTGGCCCAGTAGTGAACAACACAAAAACTCAAATCTAAACTCCCTGAAGCCCTAGATTCAATTAAACTACCATTCTATATGTACTAATGAACTTTATCTATCTATCTATCTATCTATCTATCTATCTATCTATCTATCTATCTATCTATCTATCTATCTATCTATCTATCTATCTATCTTTCTAACTTATCTTTCTTTCTTTCTAACTAATCTTTCTTTCTTTCTACCTAATCTTTCTTTATTTCTTTCTTTCTTACTAATCTATCTTTCTTTCAAACTAATCTTTCTTTCTTTCAAACTAATCTTTCTTTCTTTCTAACTAATATTTATTTCTTGCTAACTGATCTATCTTTCTTTCTTTCTAACTAATCTTTCTTTCTTTCTAACTAATCTATCTTTCTTCTTTCTAACTAATCTATCTTTCTTTCTAACTAATCTACCTTACTTTCTTTCTAACTAATCTATCTTTCTTTCTAACTAATCTATCTATCTTTCTTTCTTTCTAACTACTCTATCTTTCTTTCATTCTAACTTTTCTTTCTTTCTAACTAATCTATCTATCTTTCTAACTAATCTCTTTCTTTCTAACCAATCTTTCATTCTTTCTTTCTTACTTTCTTTTATTCTTTCTTTCTAACTAATCTATCTTTTTTCTTTCTAACTAATCTTTCTTTCTTTCTAACTAATCTATCTATCTTTCTTTCTTTCTAACTAATCTATCTATCTTTCTTTCATTCTAACTAATCTTTTCTTTCTTTCTAACTAATCTCTATCTTTCAAACTAATCTATCTTTCTTTCTAACCAATTTTTCTTTCTTTCTTTCTTTCTTTCTTTTTTTCTTTCTAACTAATCTATCTATCTTTCTTTCTAACTAATCTTTCTTTCTTTCTAACTAATCTTTCTTTCTTTCTAACTAATCTATCTTTCTTTCTTTCTAAATAATCTATCTTTCTAACTAATCTATCTATCTATCTTTCTTTCTAACTAATCTATCTATCTTTCTTTCTAACTACTTTATCTTTATTTCTAACTAATCTATCGTTCTTTATTCCTTTCTTTCTTTCTTACTAATCTATCTTTCTTTCTTTCTAACCAATCTATCATTCTTTCTTTCTTTCTAACTAATCTTTCTTTCTTTCTAACTAATCTATCTATCTTTCTTTCTAACTAATCTATCTTTCTTTCTTTCTAATCTATCTTTCTTTCTTTCTAACTAATCTATCTTACTTTCTTTCTTTCTTTTTAATTAACTTTCTTTCTTTCTTTCTAACTAATCTATCTTTCTTTCTTTCTA